>PVIA01004090.1:0-148464 GCA_004024845.1 Tonatia bakeri
CCTCCCTCCCTCCCTCCCTCCCTCCATCTCTCTCTCTGGATTATTTTGAAACAATAATATTTGAAATCATAGTATTTCATTTACAAAGATTTCTATATGCATATCAAGAAAACTTTAACTACAATACTATTTATCATACTTTAAAAACTCGCAGTTACTTCTTAATATTTTGAAACATCTAGGGAGTTTTCAAGTTTCCTCAGTCCTGGAAGGTTTTAAGCAGGGAAGGAACATATTCAGATAAAGACTTCTTTAATATTTCTTCAGCCACTGAGTGGAGAATGGTCTTTAAAGGATAAAGAGGGAAGCCAGGAAGATCAGCTGGGAGTTTGCTGATTGCTTTAGCCATAGATTAAGGTTACTTGGATCAGGAGTATCATAGGAGATTTTGAAAAAGGGGGGGTTAAATGCATGTGTTTTGGAGATAGGGTAAACCAGACTTCTTGTATAGACCGGATATTGATAAGAGAGAAAAAGAGGAACAAAGAATGACTTTAAAATTTTTGACCTAAACAAGTGACTAACTGTTACACTGTATTATCTAGTGCCATGTAACAAATTACCTCAAAACATAATCACTTATTATGTCTTGTCGTTCCTGTGAGTCAAATTCAGACAGGTCACAGCAGAGATGGCTTATTTCTGTCCCATGCCTGTAGTCTCCATTGGAAGGCTCAATGCTGAAAGGCTGAAACACACATGTATAATGGTTAATGATGGCTGTCACCTGTGGCAGTCAGCTGAAATGTACACATGGCCATTCCATGTGATCTGAGCCTTTTCATAACACGGTGTTTGGCTACAAAAAGTGAGCATCTTGAGAGAGAGCCAAGCTCCACCCTTTCTATGGCTCAGTCTCAGAAGTCACATAGCATCGCTTCTTCTGTACTCGATTGAGCATGGCGGTCACAAACCCTGGCCTGATGCAAGGAGAAAAAAGGCAGAACCCACCTTTCAGTGGGAACAGTGTTAGCCACACCGTAAGAAGAGCATGGAAGTGGGATAAGTATTTCAGTGCAACTATCTTTATTGTATCTTTATACAATCTGTCCTAGGTGTCGTACACTAAAAGGATACAATGTGGCTAATGGTGTTTGGGTGACAATGAGCCTGTTTTCACCAAAGTAAGAATGTAGACTAGACATTTGGGTATAAGAATCTGGAGTCCCCATGAGATGTCCAGGTTAGGGATACAGATTTAAAGGTCATCAAGGTATAGATGATAGTTTCAAATCATGAGACTGGATAAAATAACCTTAAGAAAGGGCGTGGGATTGAACAGAGAGCTAGAGGGCTGGCAGAAGAGGGGCGGCTGAGCATGCAGGGAGGCAGATGACTGAGATGTCCTGGAAGCTCAGAGAAGAGTTTCAAGAAGGAGGAAGTAGAATCATTTTTATGAAATACCTTCTACGCTAGGATTTAAATTTTTAAAAAATTAAATTTATTGTGGTGATATTAGGTTAATAAGATTATATAAGTTTCAAGTGTACAATTCTAGAATACATCATCTGTAACTGCACTGTGTGCCCCCCACCCCAAGTCCCTCTGTCACCATATACTTGATCCCCTTTACCTTTTACTACCCACTACCCTCTACCCTCTGGACCTAAGAAACAGAATGTGACTGGAAAAAATATGTGACAATGCTGACAGGTTTCACTTTAAGTTCATTACCTCATGTGGGTCCTTGGTGTGATCCTATATGTTTCCCTAGACCATTTACTTTCCAGCTGTCATAGGTAACTATTCCAAACCTTCCTTCCGCATAAACCTCCCTCCACACTCTCATCTTACCAATGACCTTTGTTTTCTATTTTACTAACAAAATAGAAATTATCCAAAGATAGTTTCTGGGCTTTGAGGACATTTTGTTAATAAAATGAGCCAGTCGCAAAAATACAAACACTGCATGATTTCATGTATATGAGATATCTATCAAACTCATAGAAACAGGAAGTAGGATCGTGGTTTCCAGGGGCTGAAGGGAAGAAAAATTGGCACTTGTTCAATGAGTGGAGAGTTTCAATTTTTCAAGATGAAAAAGTTCTAGAGATCTGTTGCACAATAATGTGAATATACATAACACTACTGAACCATACATAGAAATAGTTAAGATGGTACATTTTATGTTATATGTTTTTTACCACAATTTAAAAAATAACTTTCAGACTTCTGGCCAAAATGGAGGCATATGCTTTGCTTCCTTACACAACCAAAAGAAGGACAAAACAAAAAACAAAATTACAAAACAAAAAACAAGTAGAACTGCCAGAAAAATTGAGCTGTATGGAAGCCTAAGGACCAAGGAGTTAAAGGAGAAACATTCATCCAGACTGGTAGCGGGGCAGAGACAGGCAGCTGGGATGGAGAGGACCTGCTGCAAGGTGGTGGCTGGTGGACCAGGTGGTCCCACATTTGCATGCAGATAAGCCAGGAGGAACAACTAGGGAGCAAGACAGACTGTGCAACTAAGGGTTCCAGTGTGGGAAACTAAAGCCTCAGAACCTCTGGCTGTAAAAACCTGTGAGGGTTGGAGTGTAAAAACTCCCAGCCTCATAGGAGAGTTCATTGGAAACACCCATGGGGTCCTAGAATGTACACAAACACACCCACCCAGGAATCAGCACAACAAGGGCTCCATTTGCTTGTGGGTAGTGGGGGAAGTGACTGAAAGTGGGTGAGAGCAAGCAAGTGGCATTGCTGCCTCTTTGACCCCTGCCCCACATACAGCACTATAAGGCAGTCAAGTGGGTTGCCCTGCCCTAGTGAATACCTACTGCTCTGCCCCTTACAACGTAAAAGGTGAGCTGACACAAAGAAATATGGCCCAAATGAAAGAGCAGATCAAAACTATAGAAAAAGAACTAAGCAACAAGAAGATAGCCAACCTATCAGATGCAGAGTTCAAAACATTGGTTATCAGGATTCTTATAGAAATTGAGTATGGCCACAAAATAAAGGAAAAAGTGAAGCTATACAAACTGAAATAAAAAAAATACACAGGGAACCAATAGTGAAGGTAAGGAAACCAGGACTGAAATCAAAGGTTTGGAATAGAAGGAAGAAATAAACATTCAACCAGAAAAGAATGAAGAAACAGGAATTCAAAAAAATGAGGAGAGGCATAGGAACCTCTGGGACAACTTTAAACATTCCAACATCAAAATCATAGGGGTGCCAGAAGGAGAAGAGGAAGAGCAAGAAACTGAAAACTTATTTGAAAAAAATAATTAAATAAATCTGCCCCATTTTGGTGAAGGAAATAGATTTGCAAGTCCAGGAAGTTCAGAGAGTCCCAAAGAAGTTGGACCCAAGGAGGAACACACCAAGGCACATCATAATTAAGTTACCCAAGATTAAAGATAAGGAGAGAATCTTAAAAGCAACAAGAGAAAAGGAGACATTTACCTACAAAGGAGTTCCCATTAGACTATCAGCTGATTTCTAAAAAGAAACCTTATAGGCAAGAAGGGAAAAGAAGTATTCAAAGTCATTAAAAGCAAAGACCTATATCCAAGGTTACTCTATCCTGCAAACCTATCATTTAGAATGGAAGGGCAGATAAAGTGCTTCCCAGATAAGGTGAAGTCAAAGGAGTTCATCATCACCAAGCCCTTATAATATGAAATGTTAAAGGGACTCCTCTAAGAAAAACAGAAAATCAAAACTATGAACAGTAAAATGACAACAAACTCTCAACTATCAACAACTGAACCTAAAACACAAAAGCAAAAACTAAGTGAACAAACAGGACAGGAACACAATTACAGAAACGGAGATCACACAGAGGGTTATCAGCAGGGATGGGGGACAGGGCATGGGGGAAAAGGTACAGGGAGTAAGAAGCATAATTGGTATGTACAAAATAGACAGGGGGAGGTTAAGAATAGTATAGGAAATGAAGAAGCCAGAGAACTTATAAATACAACCCATGTACATGAACTATGGGGGGAATGCTGGTTGGAGGGGTGTTGCAGAGTGGAGGGGGATAAGGGGAGGAAAAATGGGAGAACTGTAATAGCATAATTAATAAAATATACTTTAAATAAATAAATAAATAGCTTTTAATTGTTCAGTCTGGTTCACCTTTAGTTAGGTGCACCATACCCTCCCCAGGCCCTCTGTCTCTGCCCTGCTTCCCCTAATAGTCATGGGGCCTGAAGCCCTTTTGTATTCATGCAGAGGTGCCAATGAAAGCAAGAGAGGGATGTGTGCTGAGTCACTGCCTTAATAAAACCCCAAGGCAGAAAAGTGTAGAGCATCTCTAGTGTAGAATATTAGAGCTTTCAAAGTCTGCAGTGGACAGCTGCAGAAGGTGCTATGTGAAGCCACCACTGATGAGAAGCTGATGCGTCCCCTGAACAAGGAGTGGAAGATGCAGAAACCCCCGAAGGTGGACTGGCCCAGCACTACATGCAGAGTAACGAAGATCGGTGTCACCAGCCAGAATCCATGCCCGGAAACTGAGTAGTGGAGGAAAGGTGGCCTGCATGCTGCCAGGGTGGATAAGAACTGACCTGGTGGGACCCAATGCCACCAAGGCCCAGGGAAAGAGCAGAGACCCAAGTACTTGGCCCTTTTGCCTCAGAGTATTGAGTAGCCTTGGGGACAGTTTGGAAGAAAATTTTAATGTTGAGCTGGACTCATAGCTCCATTCTTGGGCACCATTTTGTTTATGTTCTGACTCATCCAAAAGAATATTTCATATTTGTAAAAAACATTCTGCCCTGGCCAGGTAGCTCAGTTGGTTGGAGCATTGTCCCAATATGCCAAGGTTGTGGGTTCAGTCCCCAGGCAGGGCACATACAGGAGTCAACCAAAAATGTGTAAATGGGTGGAATAGCAGGTTGAGTCCTCCCTCTCTTTCTCTCTCTCTCTCTCCCACCCTTCCTTCTTGTCTCTCTCTTTTAAAATCAATGAATAAAAAAGTTTTTCTTAACTTCAAAAAACAAAAAAATATTTCTATGGAACACTCACTTGGAGTGGACTGCTAATTCCATGAAATCTTTTGTGATTTCTTCCATGAAAATCTATAGGGGGGAAATGTGTGATCGCTGAAAATAATGAATGAAAACCAACAATAAGTGGTTCTTTATAAATGCCTATTTGCACAGACGGTTTACCAGCTGAAACAGCTCCATCTCAGAAGTCGAATGTACCATCTAAAAGTTAGGTCAAGGGATGGTACAACCCAAGGGTTGACAACTTTTTTTGTAAGGGGACAGACAGTAAATATTTTCATTTTTTCAGGCCACACAATCTTACTAAATGAACAAAATGTGCTGAGGACTTTGATACCTTAGATAAAAGATAAGGCTAAGATGACTACAGTCGTAAATACATGCTCCTATTGATTAATCTAGCAACGTTCTAGAGAAGGAGATTTTATGTCACTTTGACAAAGGTGTGAGTTAAATGCTAGGGAAACTGAAGACATGGTGGTGAGTTAAAGCACAAGGGGAAGCAGGCCTGGGTGTGGTTTGTCTACCTTCCCCAACCACAGCTCTAGTTATTGTAGGGAGTTGTTGCTCATCTCTGCGCAGGTGTGAGACTTTGTGTCATTTTTTTCCTGATACCTCACCTTGCTTTGCAAAGTATTAGCAACTTTACAAATGGAATTAAAATCAAAATAGCTTTGAGATGGTGTTGTAGAAATCCATGCTGCCTTACCCACCAGTCTTACCCCCAGCGATGACTCAGATTCCATAATATTGAACAGGACACGTGAACATGTGGAGGTTTTTGATATTTTCTGTTTTGTATGGTAGTTGAGGACCAGCTTTTGGAAAAGCTATGGCCTCCACTCAATTCTGTAAAAAGAATAAAAACAAACAAACAAAATAGCCAAGTAGGAAAGTCTCTTTATTAAAAGAGCACCCCGCCCACCACAAACCTAGCTGTTCTGACACTGGTTCGAATCTCATCCAGCAGTATAGGTAGTTCTAATCCTAATTTTTCCATGATCCTTCTGCAAGAAAGTAAGGCAGCCATGCACCAGAGCATTGGACACTGCTCTCAGAACAGGCACTTCATTTACTTGGTTCCGAACTCTTCAACCGGAGTTTGTTTGCCAACCTTCCCTAACAAAGCAAAAACAAAAACAAGAACAAAACAAAGCCTCTAACTCTGAAAATTTAGTAACCAAAAAGTTATCTGGATTAGTTCATTGCTTTCAAACAGGGTTACAGGTAATCTGACCTAAATTCCTCCTTTAAAAAAGAAATTTTAATCTCAAATTTCTGCCTTCCCAATATTAGAATCCTCTTTCCTCAAAGCCCAGGTTATCACAGAATAAAATTGTTGAATGCCCACATCAAAGACCACCTTCCCATTTCATTTATGCATTTTTCTATGCATAAGAAAAAAAGGTCTTGAGGAATGATCATGAATCAAAATGGAAACTGGAAAATCAACTATAATCTGGGTTATCTCCTTACTGTCCTTGGTACCAACAAATAAAGCAATAAATGCATTTTTCTCTTCCTCAATAAATAGATAACACAAGGAGTTTGCTGTCATCGGGAAGTGTAGCAAGTTCCAAGGGTCCTTTTTCATGATTCTGAACTGACAAGGCATTTTTATGTAGTGAGCAGAGCAATCAGTTTTTGAATTCTGGCATTGGTGCTTGTGTATTTGCTCTTGAGCCCTGTACTCTCTCTCTGAGAGGGGGTACAAAGTGGTGAGAGGCACATTCCCAGGAGTCAGACTGCCCAGCTTCAAACCATAACTTAATGGAAAGATCTGGTGTTGACCATGTAGCTTGGTGATCAAACTTAGCACCAGTAATGGGGTACAGACAGCCAGTGCACACTTCCTACTGTGATGCCGCAGGAGAAACAGCATCTTCTATGATGGATTTTTTTCTGTTCAAAATTGTTTAACTTGAACCTGACTCTGGCTTAACATCCAGGTTATAGGAAATACTAGACATTGAGCAACTACAGCATTATGGGAAAAAAATATCATCCATATCTCTTTTGTTCGCCTAAAGAAGTAAGTCATTGGGGGGGGGAAATATTGAGGAATATAATCAGTCTCAGTGCGTGAAATGTGACTGTGGGCTTGTGTGAAAAGCCTTGACCATTACAGACTCTGAGACTTGACTCTGGATTAGACATTAGTTGGTATGAGGGGAATATTATTGCATCTTTTTGACGTGAATACATTATTTATATAGGGAGGACAAGCCATGAGGTCTGCAACATTAACACTGGTCAATGAAATATGTACAGGGAAACAAACAGATGAGTCAAATATAGCAAAATATTCACAACTGTTGAAGCTTGGTGGTGGACGTGTGGGTCTCTTACATTATTCTTTCAACTTTTTTACATGTCTGAAAGCTTTTTAAAATAAACATTTTTTGGGGGAAAATTGCTTCCATAGCTCCTACCAATACATTTACCAATAGATCTGCATCTCTGCTATGTTTCACTACAGTTTCATGATGGGAGATTTAGCCACCTTTTTATGGCCAGTATCTTCATGGTGTACTGGAGCTCACCCCTCTCCTGTAACTATCCGAATGACGACAACATTCCCTTGTCTTTCCTTCATTGTAGCTTTTCCCTCTTTTGCCTCCCCACACCCTTCTATCTGCCATTGCACTAACCTTTCTCCACTACCCTTAACCGAAAACCAAAATTCAAACAATAGTTATTGATTACCTACTGTGTGCTGGAGATGCCATCCTAAAAGAAGACAGAAGCACTGCTCTCGGGAGCTCATCTCTTAGTTGGTGAGGACAGATAATAAACAGAGTAAGTAAACAAATGACGTCATATGTAAGAGGGGCTAGGTGATCAGAGGAAATAAAACAAAGTAAGAGGGATGGGGAGTACATGAAGAGAGGTGTCCGGCATTGCTGATGACTTATATGGAGCCTTGTACAGACAGTGCCATGGCACCAAGGTACATGGCTTGGGAAGCAGAGCCCAAGCTGGATTTCATGCCTCATTTCATTCCCCTTGACCAGGCACCTGGGTACAGTACAGGAGTATTAGGTGTTGTAACCTAACACAACAATATGGGGTTGACTCTGGTGATTTCACAACTTAAATAGGGTGGGATTGTGCATACCTTAGATTTTCCTATAGTTAAATAGGCATCTGTTTAGTTCGAGCAGAGAGTAGGATAATCTGATTTATGATGTAAAAAAATCACTTTGGTCGCTGTGTTGTGAATGAACTGTAGGGGGGACAAAGGTGGAAGCAGGAAAAGCAGATAAAAAAATAACCCAAGTGAGAGAGGATGATGTCACAGGTGATGTGTTAGTGGAGAAGCTGGTGTATAGTGGTCCACTTTTAGACACACTGTTTAAACTTAAAACGATCTGCTGATGAAGTGGACTTGGAGGGTACACGAAAGAGAAAAGTCAAAGACGGCTCCAGGGTTGCGCCTGAGCAATCATAAGGAGGGGATTTTGATTACCGGAGATGAAAAGATCATGAGTAGACCCGGGTCTGGGAGGAAGATAAGCCGTTTGATTTTGGATGTTAAATTTTTGCTGCCTATTGGAATCCACATGGTGATGATCCAGAGGTCTAGAGTTCATGGGTCTCAAAGAGTTTTAGGTCTCAGAAGAGTTATTTGTAGCTATTGTCACCATTTCATCGTCCTTCATTTTCCTGTGGACCTGTGGCATAATAAGGAATATATTTGGCATTTATCCCCAGTTCCTGGCATAGACTCTTAGAATTTTCTGAGTGATAAGGAGTGTTTTTTGTTTTCCATTAGGAGCGCCTTTGAGCTTCTGCTAATAAGGTGACCTAAGTGCTACTGATAGTTAGGCCCAGGATGAAGCTGGTCACCAGACAGACCAAGTGATTAGAGGGTTGGAATTTCCAGCCCACTGACCTCTGAGAAGGGGAAGGAGAGGGGAGTGCTGCAGATTAAGCACTATAAAAACTCTTGACCGACAAGGTTTGGTGAGTTTCTGGATGATGAACATATCCACATGCTGGAAGGGGGGGTGCACCCCAGTTCCATGGGGACAGAAACTTCTGTACTCAGGATCCTTCCAGATCTCCCCCTATGTACCCCTTCATCTCAATGTTCATCTGTATCCTTTGTAATAAACTGGTCAGTTTAAATAAATGTTTTTTTGAATTCTGAATTCTTTGGATTCTGTGAATCTTATCTAGCAAATTAATCAAACCTGAGCTGAAGGTCATGGAATTCTCCAGTCTGTAGTCAGTTGGTCAGAAGCACAGATGACAACCCAGATTTGTGATTGGTGTCTACAGTGGTGGAACGGGTGCAGTTTTGTGGGGCTGAGCCCTTAATTTGTGGGGTCTGATGCTATCTGCTGGTAGATAGTGTCAGAATTGAGTTCAATGCAGGACACTCAGTCAGTGTCCACTAGGAAGTGGAGAATTGCGGGGTCATGTTGGGAAAACACGTTAGAGAACCCATTTCAGACTGTTGTCACCTACTACTCCTCTGAAACTGCTGATGTCACCAATGACCTTCCATTGCTAAGTCCAGTGGCTCATTCTCTTCCTACTTGAAGAAAACTACTCAAGCCACAAGAAAATTTGAAGTCTTTACAAAGTCACTTTATTGGATTCATTTAACACAGGATATCATTTCCTCCTTTTCTGAAAAATGTTTTACTTAATTTCACCCTTTTCAGTTGTTTTTCATTCCTCACTGAACACTCCTTCCTCCTCAGTCTCCTTTGCTGGCTTTTCCTTATTTTCCCAATGCAAGGGTTGGAGTGGGGAGTCCTAGGGCTCAGTCCTCGGGCCTTATCGTTTTAAACAGATCAACTTTTCAAGGAATCTTATCCAGTCCTAAGTTTATATCTCCAGTGCTGACCTTCCCCGCAAACTCCAGACTCAAACTACTGGACATCTGCACATGGATGTCTAATATTGAATTCAAATATATGGTCCAAAAGCAAAAATCCCCCACTCCTTTACTCTCTTGGATGCTTCCACATTTCACAAATAGCAACTCCATTCTCCCAGTTACTCAGCTCAAAGCCTCGGAGTCGTCTCCAGCTTCCTCTTTTTCTCGTTCTCGTATCCAGAACATCAGAAACTTTTTTCAGGTGTACCTCACAACATAACAGATGCACATCTACCAACACCACTCTGGTTCAAGACCATCATCCACTGTCCAAACGGAAAGAATGAGTCTCTCAACTGGCCCCCTTCCTTCTACACTGCTGTTCTACAGTCCAGTGTATTTTTCATAAAACAGACAGATCATTTAAAAAATGTTAAAGTAAGTCACCCACTTATTCAAAACTTTCCAAAGGCTTTCCGTGTCATTCAGAGTAAAAGCCCAAGCCCCTCTGATGGCCCACCATGATGAGCAACACTCACCCTCCCTACTAGCCCTGACCTCCTACCACCCTTCTCCTCTGGCTCAGGGCTGCACTAACCATGACCTCCCTGCTTTTCTCGAAGACCCTACGCATGCTTGTTCTCAAGGTTTTTGCACTGTACTTTCCTCTTCTTAAAATTCTGTTCCCTCAAGGACTTCCTGTACTCATCTTATTCCCTTACTTCTTTCAGATCTCTCTCTACTAAAATGTCACCTTATCAGAAAGGCTTTCCCTAACCACTCCATATAAAGCCCCCCCCCCACCGCAACCACTGTTCTATATTGCTCTTGCCCTGTTTCATTTTTCTCGCTAGTACCTCCCGAGATGTACTTATGTATTTGCCTCTCTCCACTAGAACGGAAAGTCATAAGGGCGGTGTTTTCTATCTTTGTGCTTTGATTACTATTGAGCCCCCAACACCCAGAAAAGTGGCCAGTATATAGCTTGTTTTTAGTAACTAAGAATAAAGAGTGATGGTAGCGTTCAAGAGCAAAATTTAACCACGTAAATATGAAGATACGATTGGCTTTATTAAATAATTAATGAATTAGGGAACATCCTGACTCACCTTACCAACTAGGAAAGTGCCCCAAAGGGCCGTACAAGATGAGAGATTCTTACACGCAGGAAGGAGGAAGGATACGAAGTTAAAAGAGTGGGTTATTTCAGGCAAGGACACCTTTTGTTAGAAGTCAGGGGCTCTAATCAGGCAGACTGCCTCACTAGTGTTGATCAGGAAATTCCAGACTAGTTTAAAATTTCACTCCTGGAAGAGGCTGGAACTGCATTTGGATTAGTTACTAAGTTTGGGTTTGGTGATATGGCTTACCAAAGGCGACTGCATTTTGGCCCGTTGTTTACCAGTGCTGTGTATCGGAACAGTGACAGAGGAGATGTGTGGCAGCCAGCCTCCAGCACGGCTCCCAGAGATCTCTGCCTCTGGTATTCACATTCCTGTATAAGTCCCCCTGCAGCGAGTAGAGTTGCCTGACCTAGTAACCACAGGCAGAAATGCCAGCGTGTGACTTCCAAATCTAGGTTATAAAGAATGCTGTGGCTTCCACCTCCCCCGCTTTCCTGGATTGTTCCTTATGGGGAAAGTAGGCATGGTGTCCTGAGGATGCTCAAGCAGCCTGCAGACAGACGCGTGTAGAAGGAACCAGGCTCCTGCTAACAAGAAGCACCACTTGAGAGGGAACTGCCTTGAGAGTGAACTATCTCAGGAGCAGATCTCAAAGCCATCAAGCTTTCAGCCAGAACCCATTGACAATGCTGCTCCCAAATTCCTGACCCACAGAAACTGTGTGATATTTATTTGTTTACTATTGCTCCAAGCTGCTAAATGCTGAGGTAGCCCATTATGCTACAGTTGCTACAACCTCTGCTTGTTCCCCTTGGGACTTTTGCATTTGCTTTCCCTTCTGCCTAAAACTCCATTTCTTCAGATAGTTGCATGTCACAATCTCTTCCTTCAGGTCTCTGCTAAAATGTCATGCTAGGCAGTCACACAGCAATGCAACAATAGATAACAAATACAGGATGTGTTTGAGATATCCAGGACGTAGACATAACCAGATTTAGCAACTGACTGGATCTAAAAGATAAGAGAGAGCAGAATGAGTCAAATGATTCTCAAATTATTGGTGTGGGTAACTAGTTCCTACCATTCCTGGATTTAGGGAAACAGGTTTTCTGAAGAGATAATAAGCAGAGCTTGAAATGTCTAACAAATATCCAAGTGGAGGTGTCTAACATGCAGGCAGATATACCATTTGTTGACACGAAAGGCAGATCTGGACTAGAAATAAAAATCTTTGAATCAGGGTCAGTTATACAATTTTCAGGGCCCAGTGCAAAATGCAAGTGGAGGGTCCCTTGTTCAAAGACTGCATGATGTCCACCAGCTGCCAGGCTCCCTCCCACCATTTTGTAGGACTGACAGACCATGCTCTGGTTGAGGGTGGGGAAGGTGAGCCAGGTGTCTCCTCTTCCCGTGGACTTCATGCTCCAGACCACGCTGGAGGGGCAAAGTCCAAGAGATTGCAACGTCCCTGCCATGGTGCATTGTAATAGGGGATGGGCAAGAGACAGCCCCAGGGTCACCCACTGGGTACACTGTGGCACTGCCAGTCTAGGGCAGGGACAACTGCCACCCTGCCCTACCCTAAGATACTATGGGCACATACACATGATCCTGACCTTCCCTGTGCCCTTGTCCAGGTCCCCCCAAGTCCTGGTCCTGAGGGGGGCAGAGGGGAGGATGGGCAGGGCTGAGATTCCAGGGAATGGGGGAGTTGGCACCAAGAACCTACCTACCCCAAGGAGGCAGGACTGTGTGTGAACTCAGACAAGCTTCACTATCTCTTTGAAGTTCACTTACAAAAAGTTCAAAGGTAACATTATTAAGAATTTCAAGCCAGCAACCACAGAGTGTTAAGACCTCAAGCACCCTGTGTGAATTAACTGTTTGAATGCCTATGAATCTGACCCTGTTTGAAACAGTTCATGTAGTTATAAGAGAGATGAAAGGAAGAGGCCCAAGGACTGGAGTCAGAGAAGCACCCAGATTTAAGGGATGGGCGGAGAAAGAACATCCTGTGGCCAGTCAAAGGTTGTAACTAATCAGAAGACAAATGAAGGGGAAAATACTTGGTCTGTGATCTCTGACTTGATCACATGCTGTTAAGCACATTTTATTTCACAAACTATTCATGATATTGATGATAATTTTTCAGGGTCATAGGTATGGTCCTTACAAAAGCCTATTTTCTTGGGGTTTTTTTTTTTTTGAAGCACATATTACTTACTTGGAAAAAAATTCATGAGAGAAGCTGCAAGAAATAAAGTGGGTTAAATGAAATAATGGAGTTTACTAATAATAGACTCACAGCTACCGAAGTAAATAATTCATTTCCCTTCCAGCCACAGTCACCTTTTCACAAGGCCAGCAGTGTCTTTCTGCAACATTTATCAAGCAAGAAAAATGTAAGCTGTAAGATCTGTGAAGAATTTTAGATGACTCATTGAAACATTTTGCAAAATCAACCACAAGAGCTTTCTAACTACTAATTAACTTTAAGCAAAGTCTTAGGCCATAAGAATCAGACCACTTGGTGAGAGAACTGTGGCAGGGAGTTGATGAGAGATTGAGAGTTTAGAATTGGTGTGTGGGGGGGTGTTTTCTGTTGTTGTTGCTTTTAATGGATTCAGAAATGTCTCTGGAGGTGGTTTATCATGTGACTAAGAATACAGATTCTGGAATAAGCTGTTTGGGTTTGAATCCCAGCCCTGCCACTTACTTCCTGTGATTCTGGATGTTACTCAACTGCCCCATGCATGAGTAAAAGAGTGGTAACGACTCCTAGGGTTTTTATGAGAATTAAATAACTAAATGTAAAACATTTAAAACTGTGCCTGGCACATAAAAAGCACTGTGTACTTAACTTGTTAAATGAAAATTGGGAAAACGGATCACGTAACCAAAACAGCTCTGCAGTTTCTATTACAGTAGGTCCCACAAGCACTGGGGAGTGAGTTCACTAAAAGTTTTTTTCTCTCCTCATTTTTTTCTTCTGTATTCTTCCATCTCCAGCCCCGCCCCCCCCCACCTATCTTCAGAGCTCTGTGTTTTCTCTGTATATTAGAAGCAATTTTCTTTATTCAGAAAGTTTCCTTAAGAAGTACATATAGTGTTTCCTGGATATTTTCTTAAAAGTAACTTCCTCAGGTCTTAAAATGCATATTCATGGCTGTTTCCCACTTATAATAAATCTCAGTGTGTTATTTCTTTCACATAAAAACATCAAAAATATGTGTATGGGAAAATAAAATGCACAGTACTTTTAGTGCCATCTTAATTATCATAATTCTAGTACTTCAGTGGAAAACATAAAAAGTTTCCATGAGAAGTGTTAGACGATGAATACAACAAGAGTCTCAAATCTACCTCTATCCCTTTTGAGAAGTAAAAACTGACCCATCTCAATTCACCAGCCTTTTTGAGAAAAGCTCTGCAGATGCACGATCCTAGGAACCTGCAGTTCAAACTATCCCATGTCTGTTAAATACAGAAATCGCTTTGAATTTGTCCTATTGTTCCTTTTGGTCTTCAGGAATGCATGCTTTTACTCTGTGTCTCAATTTTATTTCAGTCCTTTCTTTGTTTCGGTTTTATAGTTCTTCACGCAGCTTTAGAGGTTACACGGTGGAGGTCTTCGGTTTCTTTTGCCGTCCCGTAGCGTAGAACTGGGCGTTAGGAGGTCCGAGCCCGCGCGCACTGGGCGACCCTGTTCGACCACTCCCTGTGTGTGCTCCGCCGCGGAGGGTAGGGGGCGCTTCTCTCTCTCTAGCCTCACTTGATGCGGAAATCCTGTCTTTTGTGAACGTGTTTCTTTAGATCTCGCTTTTTCTTTTCTTTTTTTAAACTACGTACGAGTTTTGCCTCTTTTCTCTGTAATCTCCCTCCCCCTTTTCCCTACAGAATACTCGTTCGCCCCTTAGAGTCAGAGAAATTGATATTTTAAGATTCTCCAGTGGCTCCACGTCGCCTTTAAGCACGGTACTAATGGGCTCGTCTTCAGGGTTGTTAACGTGAGCCAGAGCAACGTTTTCTTCTCTCCAGTAACAGATTTCAAAGAAAGCAAGCCTCATATCTGTGTCTGCACTGGTAGTAGAACAGAAAGCTGCCTCGGCTGCGGGTAGCATTGGGGAGCCCCGTCCACTCCCACCCTCCCCTGCTCACGCCTCGCCCTTCTGCGAGGTCACTCGCGTGCAGAAGGCGAGCGCCCAGCCCTCTCTCCGCTCTCCCGACTTCCTTCTGAGCGGCCTGCGAGCCGGGGGAAGTTCAGCGTTCCGCAGCCAGCCTCGCCGCGCTCTGGGCATGCTCAGTGGCGAGTGGTAGCCCCGGGCGCCGGGTTTGGGTCGGCGGCTGCCTCGCCAGGGCTTCCCCGAGCGCGGGCCGGGCCCAGCGGCCCCGAGCCGGGAGCAAGACCCGCCCCGCGGCCCCCACCCGGCCCGCAGGCCCGCGTGAGCCGCGCCGTTCCGGACCCCGGGGAGCTCCAACTTCGCGCCAAGTTCGAAGTCGCCTCCGGGAGAGCCATGCCAATGATGACCAGGGACATTTTGCTGGACATGGAGCAGGAGGAGGACGACGACGAGGATGGAGACATCGGTGAGCTAAGGGTCCCTTGGGTTGGGCTGGCGCGGGTCCTCGCGTCCACACCCAAAGCCCCAGCCCACGCGGGAGGAAGTTGGGGACTGCGCGTGGGCGCCGCACTGGCTGCGGGGCAGGTTTGCGGGGACCCTCGGCCGCCCGGCGGTGCGCGGGAGGAGAAAGCCCCCGCCACCGTCCGGGGGCCGCAATGCGGCCGCTGCGGGCGCGGACCCGCGCCGCCTCCCGGGCGGGGCTCGCCCCCGGGAAGGCCAGGGAGGCGCGGGCGCACGGGCCGCGAGGACAGTTTCTGGACGGGGAGGGACGCAGACCCTGGACACTCTCTGGGGACAACTGGGTCGCTAGGGCGCGGGAAGTGTTGACTCAGACCACAACTCTTGGGTCATTTTCTCCGCCTCGAACCAGCGCCGGGGATGCGGGAGAGCCGGCGCGCCCGCGGGCTGGGTTGGGGGAGCCGGCAGAGGTGGAGACCCGGGGTGCGACCCACTTGAATCCTCCCCAGGTGAAAGCTGCTTTGGGAGGCAGGATTGGGACCGGGTGGGGCGGCCCGGGGAACTGATTTGCGGCCGCGGGCCAGCAGCCTGTTTTCTTCCGCAGAGCCCGCGAGGTGGTGAGCAGAGGAGGAAGCCCTTAGGTAGGGTGGACCGCAGGCATTTCCTACGAGTCCAGAGGCCTCTGGAGCTTGGGGGCGGGGCAAGCCCACTCCTAATTAGAATTAAGAAGGCATAAAAATTGTAAAAGGAACGGAGGGAGAGATGTTTCACAGTAAAAAAGCAAACCAAAAAGGTGGGAGGGGGCCAGGAAGGGGAAGGCAATTACAGGAGTAGTGAGAAAATTGGGCACTAAAGGGAACACTGTAAGGAGCAGAGGACATTGGGCCCTCCGCAAGACTGAAAATTAAATTACCACGCTGGTCTGTTT
Organism: Tonatia bakeri; assembly: GCA_004024845.1. Classification (NCBI taxonomy): domain Eukaryota; kingdom Metazoa; phylum Chordata; class Mammalia; order Chiroptera; family Phyllostomidae; genus Tonatia; species Tonatia bakeri. The sequence goes on from PVIA01004090.1 coordinate 16,425, forward strand.
TACAGACTCCGCCTCAGTTTCCTGGGTTACAGAGCACTTTAAAATGTAACAGTTCCTGTTCATGTTCTAAAGCCCTATCCTCTAATAACATTAGAAAGTAACTTAATTTTAGGGCTTAGGTGTGGTTTTTCTTCCTTTCACAGTCTAGGCACTGCTTATTTATTTGGTTATTTTTTCCCATCTCTACTGAGATAGCGTTGACATGTGACACTGTATAAGTTTCAAGTGTGCTATGTGTTGAATTGATTCTCTTATGTATCGCAAAGTGATTACTCCAGTAGCCTTAGCTGGGTAGCCGTGTGTGTGTGTGTGTGTGTGTGTGTGTGTGTGGTGAGAACATTTAAGATCTGTTCTCTTAGCATCTTTAAAGTGTATGTGACACAGTTATAATCACTGCCCTGTGCATTAGATCCCCCAAACTTACTCATAACTAGAAGTTTGACCAACATTCCCCAATCCCCTCATTCTGTTTTTATGAGTTCATCTCTTTTAGATTTCACATGTAAGTGAGATCATGCAGAATTTGTATTTCTATGTCTGAGTTATTTCACTTAGCATAACAGCCTCAAGTTTCATTCTTGGTGTCACAAATGGCAGGATTTCCTTCTTTGTCGTGACTATGTACTGTTACACCAAATATGTGTGTGTGTGTATACATACATCCCATATCATATCATATCATATCATATCATATCATATCTCTACCCATTCATCTGTAGCCAGACAATTAAATTGTTTTTATATCTTGGCTATTGTAGTCATGGCTCATTTAAATTCCTAGTACTTGATAACTTCCTTGTTGACCAGGGACAAATGGAATAGAGGGGATTTTACTCCATGATTCAGCTTTACTTGTCACTCAGTTAAGAATGACTTACTAGGTATCCATCCCTATGGAGGAAGCAAATAGTGTTTTTCTTTTGTATAGGAAGGAAAACTTAAGCTCACAGGTTGATCTGCCAGCTTCTCACACAGCTAGTTAAGGTTCAAACCCAGGTTTTCTGATTCGCAAGACCTGCACAGATTAATGCCCCTTCTACCCAGTGACTCCAGCTGTCAGGTAGTGCAAAATGCTATTGACAGGCTTTAGTAGTAAATCACAATTACATCAAGATAGAAATCATAGGAACAAACTTAAAAAAGTTATGATAAAATTAGCCGTCTGTTTCATTTGAAAATAGTCTTGTCGGTTATGGTGAGGTGTCACCATTTATATTGAGTATAGTAAATAAATAATGGTAAAAACCCAAATGGAAATTTAACAGTCTGAGCTTTGTCTGTCTCCCTGTGCCTTCAATAGACCTCAGTTTAGAAAGAAAACTACCTTGATCTGGTCTGTGATGACATGATGATGCATCATAAAAATTTTCTTAAGTGTGTGGCAGTAGGCTCTTTTTGTTTATAATTACAGATATAATCTGTGCTAGTTCTATGAAGTCAAACAGTGTAGACACATTTAAGAAAAAATGAAACATTTCTGCTCCTTCTCTATCCTACACTCCATTGGCTACTGATACGAATGTGTTAGTGTAACTAGGGGTCAGTTCAACATATTTTCTATCAGGCAACAAATACCAATATCGGTCAGCAGTTCTTGGTTGTTGCATAAATTTAATGTGGGTTGCAGTGACTTTATATCAAAAGAAAATGTTTCCAATGCCAATGGAAAGTTTATGTCATTGTAACATTTTTGTAAAGCCTTTTAAAAGGTTACTAGAAGTAGGCTGATGCTATATAGCCTTTTATGAAGTAATTATAATTTCCAACTATGGGAGAGGAAACTGGTGAAATGAAGATAATAATATTAACCTCTGCCTCTAGTTTTGCAATGCAGGGCTGTGTTAAAGCTGTTGGCTCACATATTTCTCCTAGTACTTGGTGCTCACTACGAGGAGTTGTGTAATCATTTAAAACCCACTCAAGGTACTGAAGATTTCTATGAAATCTCTCTATAAATACTAACTTTATAATTCAGAGCAGGGGAGTTATTTTGACATAAGGTCCAGGATAAAACATCTGCTACTAGCTAATTTGCAAGAGAGAGAACAGAAAAACTTTTTAAACTAGATGTGGTTCCTGGTTGCATCATAGAGATGTTTTACATGCACATATGGAAGTGTGCCCTCTACTAGACTGGGATTTGGGGCTTTTTTTTTTTTTTTTTTAACTAGTGAGTTTCTGCCTACTTGTGAAGAACTGTTTAGTACTTTAAGCAAAAAGATTGCCTCCTTGTTTGGCATGAACCAGTCTAGAGAATCAAAGATGGTAGATCTCACCATGAGCATCTTACCCATATTTGCTTAACTCAATAGCCACGAGAAATTATGCCCAAAGGGTTGTGAATGAGGCAGCCTGTTGGCCTGAGAACATTTTTGCAAAAGGCCACTTATTTTCTCCATGAGCTTCAACAACCAACCACAGATGTATTTGCGGGAACTATTTGGCCTGCAGCCCTGTTGCAGTGACGCTGGTGGAGATCTCGTGCCCAGGCAGGTGCTGTGTACCTGGTGTGCGAAACAGGGTCCTTAGCTGCCTCCAGGAGCACACTCCATCTCCCCCAAATTAATCAGTGCATTGCATTCAACATCTCTTCCTGCTGACGTACAAAGTGATGGAAACATCTTTTGTAGCCAGAGTGTAGCTATTATATTTAGTATGTTGTTTTAGTTTATTTCTTTCATTTCCACGTTCTGGCTTTACCGAGGGAGGAAAAGTGTTCTTAACAAAGAAGAGGGTCACAGAAACAAAGGGGTTCAGGCAAAAAGCTTTTGGTTTAGGTGATTGGTTGTTTTGCATTCCCAGCCTGTTTAGGAAAAAATTTACTGTCTGGTCCCCACAGTTTATGGTCATATCACTGGGGTGGGGGGTAGGGGTGGGCAGAGGCCTATTATCTCTGAGAGATAATGATTCATCTGTACCTCTCAGTTGTTTTAATTGGCTCTCTTTCCACTGTCTTCCTGCACAGTCTCTACCACCTCACTACCTGCTTTATGTTTAATCACCTGCAAATCTTCTCCGAGCCCCAGCTTTGCTTTATCAACATTAATTGAGCAAATGTGCTGTGCCTGGTACAGGATGAGGTGCTGGGCTGAGTGTTGGGTGACTAAGAATGAGTAGGATGCAGCTCTTGGCCAAGGAGAGGTGGGTTCCATGGAACCAAATATTTGCAACAAGTGCCATTATTGAGGTACGTACACAACCGTGGGCAGAGAATGGCAGGCAGCTTCTCAGAAGGCATTGAGTGGGCCAGATGGTAAAGGGCCAGACAAATGCAATGAGATCAGGAGAATCTGGAATTCATCTGCAGTGGAAGGGCCGGGAAGGCAGGGAGGGCTTGTGCTATGGAGACTGTTAGCATGATTTAAGGATTTTGGATTTTACTGGATAGGTGATTGTAGCTCCTGAGAGATTTCAAGGACAAGAGTGATAGGATTGAATTTGCTTTGGGAAAGATCTCCCTGACAGCATGTTGGAAAATAGGTTGAAGAGAGGAGGTGGTGGAGGCGAGCTTTTCCAGTAGTCGGGCTCCGGAATGCCTGCAGTGGTTGCGGGGTTAGAGATGTGAGACTGAGAGCTTCTGAGAGTCAGCATCTGTGAGCTCTGAAGAGACTGACTGCTTCCAGGAAGCAGAGGGGACTTCTGGATAAGTCTTGAACTTGGGTTGGGTGATTATTAGATGGAAAGTGGTGGCTCAAGGAGAGCAGGTTTGCAGGAGGGGAGAATTTTCTGTTCTTCCAACAAGTCTTACACATTTCTCCTCTGCTTTGGCTCCGACCATTCCCCTTCCTTGTAATTCCAGACTCACTTCCTCTTTTCCCTAGCCCGTGCCAAACCCAGAAAGCTGTTCCTGATCTTCTGTGCCCAAAGTGCCCCCCCATGAATCTCACACCCCTTCTTTCCCTCTTCTACCCAATTAGCATTCACCTTATATTTTGTCTTTGTTGTTCGTTATCTTTGCATTAATTATCCCCACAACTAGAGTGTAAATTTTTGGGGACTGGGACTAGGCCATTTGGATCTTCTAGAAAACATGCAAAATAGCCGTAATGTTGTAGACATTTCATTGATATAATTTTAAAAAAACCACTCTCTTCCTCACTGTCCTCTAAAATGTCAGTTCCCTGCAGGCAGATGTCTTGTGTGCTTCCCATTCTATGTCCCTTGTGCCTAGAATGGTGCTTGATACTCAGTAGAAGCCAAACAAATCATTGAATAAATGAATTACTCTTTTTACATTTTTAAATGATATTTTACTGATTATGATATTACAGTTGTCCTGATTTTTCTCCATTTGCCCCCCTCCACCCAGCCGTCCCTATTCCATCTGGCAATCCCCCCACCATTGTTCATGGCCATGGGTCATGCATGTAAGTTCTTTGGCTACTCCATTACCTATACTGTGCTGTACATCCCCATGGCTATTCTGTAACTACCCATTTGTACTTCTTAATCCCCTCACCTTTTCACCCATTCTCCCTTACCCCCTTCCATCTGGCAACCTTCCAGTAACTAACTTCTTTTCTCTTGCTTTTAAGAGTCTCTATCTTTAATCTTTAGCCTTTTAAAAATGATATGTCTTAGAGTGGGCCTCTTTGCATCCGTCATAATTGGGATTCTCTGTGCTTCCTGGACTTGCATGTCTATTTCCTTCACCAAATTAGGGAAGTTTTCTTTCACTTTTTTCAGATAAATTTCCAGTTTCTTGTTCTTTCTCTTCTTCTGGCACCCCTATGATATGAATGTTGGACTTTTTAAAGTTGTCCCAGAGGCTGTTTATACTGTTCTCATTTTTTTGGATTCTTTTTTCTTCTTGTTGTTCTGAAAGGTTGTTTTTTGGTTCCTTATGTTCCAAATAATTGATTTGATTCTTGGTTTCATCCACTCTACTCTTGTTGCCCTGTAACTGTTCTTTATTTCAATTAGTATATCCTTCGTTTCTGACTGGATGTTTTCTATGCTGCTGAGGTCCTTACTAGGTTCCTTGAACATCCTTATAACCAGTGTTTTGACCTCTGCATCTGATAGATTATCTCCATTTCATTTAGCTCTTTTTTTTTTTTTTGAGTTTTGATCTGTTCTTTCATTTGGGCCATGTTTCTTTGTCTTTTCATTTTGGCAGCCTCTCTGTGTTTGTTTATGTATTTTAGGTAGAGTTGCTTTGACTACCTGTCTTGGTAGTGTGGCCTAATATAGTAGGTGTCCTGCAGGGTCCAGTGGCATAACCTCCCCTATCACCCAGACTGAGTAGTCGAGGTACACCCTTTGTGTGGGCTGAGTACATCCTTCTCTTGTAGTTGAGCCTTAGTTGCTGTTGGCAAATCAATGGGAGGAATTTACCCAGGCCACTCAGCAGCAAGGATTGGCTATGACCACTGACTACCAACCTCCGCCCTCCATGGAGGGTCAGCTGTGCAGGGGCAGAGTGGTGGTGTTCTGTTGAGGTCTATAGCTGTCCACTGGGTGCGCTGGCCCTGGGGTTTCCTGGGTGGTGCAGGCCAAGGTCAGCCCCCACCTATGTTTTGCCCGGGGAACCCTGCCTGAGCTGTAAAGCAATCTGAGATGGCTGCTACTTGTGCTGGGTTTGGAGATTCCCAGGTGAAGCCAAGCTGTGACTCTAATCTGGCTGCCGCTGGGGCTCACTGAAGCCAGCTGTTGCTTGTTTGGTAAGATTTAGGAGACCAGCCATTCTTATGGAAAAGCAGCTTGGGTGGGCCCCTAAGTTGGGTGGGGTAGAGCCTTTGTGGGTCTTCAAAATGGGTCACACATTGTTATTCAGGTTGATAGAGTCAGACGTGGCACCAGACTACTGGCTCTCTGGGGGAGATGGTGCAGCAGAGGGACAAAGGCCCGTACTTGCCCCAGTGACAGACACTTCATTTTCTCCCTGTGTACCACTGGTGCCCTTCAAGATGCCAGCCTGGTGCTGGAGCTCAGATGAAGGGAGTCTGGGTTCTCCAAGAGGAACTGATTAGGGCTGTAGCAGCCTCCTCCACTGATCTGTCTCTAGAAGTTGCCTGCCAGAAGTTGTGGGGACTTATCTTCCTAGCACTGGAATCCTGGGCTGGGGGGTCTGGTGTAGGGCTGGGACTCCTCACTCCTGGGATATCCCTCCTGAATTTTTATCCATGTGGTTGTGGACCCAGCCTGTTCCACATCTGTGCCCCTCCTGCCAGTCTGGATGGATGTGGTTTCTTCAAGTCTATAGTTGTCAGACTTCCATTCAACTCGATTTCTGACATTCCTGAATGATGGTGGTTCTATATTTTAGTTGTAATTTCGATGTGTTTGTGCAAAGAGGCGAACCATGTCTGCCTACATTGCCATCTTGGCCAGAAGCCGAATTACTCTTTTAAAATAATTTGATTAACATAACGCTTAGTGGTTTTATGGCCCTAGCAGAATTCTCTTTTATTGCTTTTGAAATTCCCTCAGTTATCTGTTATAAAAATGTTGATTGTGCTTACTCTATGAGGCACTCAGCTAGGTTCCAGTCCTAGCTGACCTCCAGTATCTCACTGTCTGGGAAGGAGGCAGTGAACAGGGAATTGCGCACGCAACCTTGCTTTGTGGAATCCAAGATGGTTCTATAGAGGCAGTTCCCAGGCCTGCCCTGAAAGGGGTGAGGAGGTAAGTGAAGGAATGGGGCTACGACAAGGGAATGTCCTGAGCATATCAAAATGTGTCATGGTTTCTCAGAGGATAAACCTTGAGAAATGCTGTCCTTGCCTTATTTGCTCTGGCCAGGCGATCTTTCATATACATATCTCTATTCTATATCTATATTTATTTCTATATCTAATCTATTTTTCTGTGAGAGCGATGACAACTGTCCTTAAAGTGTTTCTTTTTTAGCATAATCAGTTTAGCCCTTTCCCAGAAACCTTTTGTTCTTTTCAGTTTGAGATCCACAGGCACAATTTATTTCCCAGATTCTAACTCACAGGTCAAATAATTCCTTTCCAAAAGGCCCCCCAGTCTCCTCTTACAGTTCTCATTACTCTTTGGATCTAACACAAACTCAGCTTGGAAAGAGTAAACAAGTCCCACACACCGCTTTCTCTTCTCTGTTTTCTCAAGTGGATGAAACAGTCACATATGTTGATTGCTGTGCATTTTATTTGTCTTTTAGAAACCAAGAAATTCACATCAAGACCTCCTGTGAGGATTTACATTAGACATATTACTTAAATTCTGAAATTATTGAGGAAAGATTAAATTACTAAGAATCCCACAGTCTAGATTTAAAGGATGGTCTGGGACGCTCAAAGTGTTATTTGTAGCATGTTGAATTAAAATGAGTGTATTTTAATAAAAGTTTTCACTCTAGCTGGTGATAATTTAGATTTTCTCCTGTTATCCTACTTCTCAGTTGTGTTTTGCATTTTAGCCAATTGAAGATATCTTAACAAACAGCTAGTAGTCTTGGAGTGTCAATAGGCTATCTCATTGACCTCTGTACCCACAGCCTGCATATGATAATGCTTTTCATGTAGTAGATACTCAACAAGCATTTGTTAAGGGACTGTTTTTAAGTGTACATAATTTTATTAAAGATTTTCTAGAAAACAAAATGCAACATTCCAAAAAAAACCCCAAATTTACTATTGATACTGATTTCCATGAGTTTGCAGTGCTTCCACATGCAAGTCAAGAAATTAAGGAAACCATGAAATATGCAGAATCATTGACATCAGAAGCCTTAAAATCTAAAACTGTAGTAACCCCTCAAAAAGCTACAACCTGCATTTTTTAAAAAGCACGTCCTCTCCCAAGAGTCTTATCAGCTGTACAACAATCTGCAGTTTTTGTGCTGAAGCTGACCTGGAGCCGCACTTGAACTCACAGTCTGAGCAGAAACAGCTGCCTGAGCGCACACCTGCTCCACACACCTCATCCCAGGATGCCAAGTGTTCTTCAGTCTTACTCTCTTTCTGCTCCTCCTCCTCTTTGTATTCTTCCTCCTCTTTATCTTACATTGTAATGGAGGCTTTGCATGCTGGCAGATTTAAGCTTCTTGATCTGCTTTTGATACAGTGCCTTCAGGCCTGGGTCTGTGGAAAAATCACGAATTTTAGAACAGAAAAGCATCTTTCTCAGTTCCCTTCAATCAAGGAAATGTACTTCTTGGCTGATTGGCGACGCATATGAAAAGATAGAGACTCTGAGAATTTAATACAATCGAGTGATTGTCTTAAGTCACTCTCATTACTGCCTTTCTTGTATAGTTTCTTCTTGCTTTTTAATACTGCAAGTAAAATTAATTAGCATCCATTTTAAGAAGCAGCCCATGTAAAGAATACTAGCTGGAAAAGTCAACAATAAAATATTTTGGATATGTACCAATGAGCAATTCAAATACCGTTCAGCTGAAGCATCAGATGGAATGTTTGCACAGAAGGGAAATCAAAGGGTTAATAGGCACCTTTCTCTGACATGGTACTTATTACTGCCCTGGCTAAATCACTGAATGCTAATTGGAAAAACTTGCTGCAGTAAGTTATTCAGTAGCCAAAAATACAAATGAAAGAAAATACATTCTTTTGTGAAGTCCAGATGTTGCTTTTATATTTAATGCTTTCAATCTAGGACATTGAAACTCTACTATTTCCCACATTTTAAAATACAAATACTTGAAATTGGGGGAAAAGGGATATTGGTTTTTAAAATTCTCTTTTCTATAATTTTTATTTTAACTTTGGCAGAACTTTAGCCTCAGGTCATAGTCATGTAAATAGATGTTCTTTCACAAAGTATAATTATGCAAATTGTAGGATTGTTTATAAAGCTTGTTTTATATAAACTAAGATTGTGTTTACATAATTGAATTTGTTATGATTTCTCCAGACACTATTATATCTAGATGTTTGAAAAACAGTCTTTGGACAGACAACATGATGCTGGTCTTTCTTGTGGCATCACACACACACCTTAAGCCTGTTCCCCACCGCCCAGCTTGTGCTAAGCTTTTAGGAGAAATTACGTCCCACTAAACTCTAGACAAAAATGATGCACCCTTCCTGCATATAAAAACAGTATTTTAAGTTTTGTTATTTATATTATGATTGGAAACAGTTGCATTCATTTGTTATTTTATTTCCTTCTGTTGTTAAACTCTGAATGCTTAATTTGTATAAAATATAAGATACTCTTTTTCAAAAAAAAAAGAAAAACCAACAAAGGAAATCCACCATTGTTTCTAAGTGATACAAATAGTAAAGAAACAGTACACATTTATTGATCTTAGATGCTACCTAGGAAAAGAGATTTTAAACAGCTTCTTGGTGTCTTGGGGGAAAGTTAATCCCTAAGAGGACAGCAAAAAAAAAAAAAAAAAAAAATTAACAGGAAGCAAGCATGGGTGAAGGCTGTTGATGGAGAGTGGTGAGGAGGGAAAAGGAACGTCCTGCTGTCAGAAGACCTGAGTTTGCATTGGCTTTGTCACCTAGAATCCCACCTGGGGCAAGTTTCTAGGCTTCTCTGAGCCCATTTCTCCAGCCCTGTGGGGATGTTATGAGGAGGCAAGGTGGGACCTACAGTGCTGAGTGGAGCTTTTTCACTCACGTACCACAGGGGGCCGTTACAATTTACCATCCTAAAGAATTCCTGTATTTAAAAGCAATCATGGGAGCCCTGGCTGGGTGGCTTGGTTGGTTAGAGCATCGTCCCTATACACCAGGGTTGGGGGTTTGACCCGTGGCCAGGGCATATACGAGAATCAACTAATGAATGCATGAATAAGTGGAACAACAGATCTGTTTCTCTCTCTCCCCCTCCCTAAAAAAAGTCAATAAATAAAAATTAAAAGCCGTCACGGGAACTGCTACTCTTAACCTCAGGGAGCTCTAAGTCCTTCCCGCTGCCATGCCGTGTTGCTCTGTGTCGCGCCGTGTGCAGGAGCTCGCAGGGTGGGGGGTCACGACAGCAGCTGTGCCGCAGACATGTGTATCTAAAGATAAAGGAGTTGAAGAACAGCATGTCATTCCTGCAAAGGTATCATGACTGTGTGTGCATTTTTTTCTATACTATCACAGATCTTCAGACTGACTGAGCTCTCCAGATTCCAGGAAACCTATTTCAGGGGAATCTCAGGAAATCTTAGCAAAAGGTCCTAGGGTTGACACTTAGTTGGCCAACCAGTAAGTGGCTCATGAATGTAAGGATTGTAGTTCACATTCTTCCAATTGCTGCCAGGCCATTGTAACCAGTCTGTGTGTGTGTGTGTGTGGCAGTGTGTGCTCAAGAAGTGAGCAAGGTGACAAGTAAGTAGTAAGTAGCTTTTATTACAAATTGGACCTTTAGAACATGACAGGAGCACAGAGGAGGGAAAGGGTAATGATGATTCTCTCAGTGCTCAGGGTTGTGCATGACACCATAGTCGCTGCTGGGTTGTGGAAGCATGGGGGGTCCCTCAGAGAGTGCACCATTCACCAGAGGGGAGGCGGTCCCGAGGCAGGTGAGGAGAGCGATCGCTGACCTGCTGCGAAAGACCCACTTGACTTTGATGTCTTTCCCACCAGCCCCTTCCCAGTTTTTGACCATCGTGAATGCTGGCAGCTCAGCGTTTGGCACCTCATTTTCTGCATGTCTTCAGAATTGGAGATTATCCTGGATCTCTAAGAGAGGACCTTCTCAGCTACCTCATTACCTTGTACACCCAAACCCCACTCTCAGAGGGCTGTGGATGCTTTGGGAATCTGCATACACTTGGGTCTGGAGAGGTGAAGGAGAGACTAGGTCCTTTGTCTCTCTCTGGGAGGGGATCTACCTGCCCCGCCCCTCCCCGAGAGCCTTGGGTAAGTGTAGGTGCTAGGGATCAGGTGAAATCAATCTTAAGGTTTGGATTTGCAAATGCAAACCTGAGTTTGATTAGCAGTGCTTTCAGTGGAACCTGAAATAAAAGGATGACTCCCCGTGTTGAAGATGACTCTGCCACCTGTTACAGACGGATGGGCCGGGGATGCGGACAGCGTGCAGAGGTACTGCGGCTGACTGTGGTGTGGAAGAAGTGGGCCCCTCTGCTGGCCTGTGGTTCTTTCTATTGATCCCGCACCAGCTCCTTTTCCTGCCCTTCACTTGCCCATCATTCTCAGAGTCCTTTGTCCTTCCTCGTCCCAAGTGTTTTCATCAGACAGCCTGGTTCTTCACAGAGACAGACACCAGCACTACTGAAACTTCATTTCGAGCCCAGACAGTCACTAGCCGTGTGACCTTGAGTAGTTAATATAACTTTCCCTTCTGGGTAAAGTGAAGCTAATATTAGATCCTACTTCAAGGGTGATTGTGTAAAAAATGATAAAATTTTTAAAAATCTTACTTTGCAGGATTATATGCTTGATACACTAAAAGCTTTTGGTAATTATGAGCTAATGTTATTAATAGTATGAGTAGCTGTTTTTACCTATGTTTTAACCGAGACTTACCTTTTTAAAAAAAATTTTGTCCTCACCTGAGGACATTTTTTGTTCATTGCTTTTTGAGAGAGAGGAAGGGAGAGAGAGAGAAACATCAGTGTGAGAGAGAAGCGTCTGTTGGTTGCCTCCTGTATGTGCCTGGGCCAGGGATTGTACGCACCCGGGCCGGGGACCAAACCCGCAGCCTAGGTGCGTGCCTTGACCAGCAATCAGTTATGGGATGATGCTCCAGCCAACTGAGCCGTATTGGCCAGGGCCAGACTTACTGCTGTCCTTTTTTATTAGAAATTTTGCCTTTCTTCCACAGATATATCTTTCATTTATACAGCTCATTATAATTGTTTTCTTTTTTATGAAATTGAGCATCTGAGGGGAACTATCACCTCAGTGAGTGCCTGGCATGTAGAAGATGATCAATAAATCTGTGTTGAATGAGTGAATGAAAGATACTGATTATTGAAAAGCTGTGTGGTATGTTTGGAAAGATAGGACTTTGGATGTAGATCAGCTTTCAGGCAGGTTATTATAACTTTGGATCATTGTTTTTCATATCAAAAATGTAGTAGGGGTAATAGGGAAATAGAGAGGGGTAATGATATATTACAGGGTTGTTATAAGTTTAACATGCTAATATATGAAAGGATGAGGGACATGTCATTTCTAGCACACAATCTACCGATGAATAAGTAGCAGCAGTCATTAACACAACTAAAATGGAGAAATGAAAATCCAATAATTAAATTGGACTTTCTAGAGGATGCATTTTACAATAGAATTGTACCATCTCTTTGAAGTTTTGAAAGAAAGGTAAGAGAATGTAGTGTAAAGATATATAATAAAATTGAAATGATATTTTGATAGGTTTTACACTGAAGAAATGTGTAAGAAATAAGAACATTAATCTAGACAATATAAGATTTTAAAAGTAGCTTATGTTAAAGTCTAAAAAGTAGTGTTTTTGGTATTGATCACGTAAACTTTTAGTAAAATATGTAGTTTTTAAATATGTATCTTTTACTTGTCATTTGAATGGGCAGTTATTTTAAACAGAAAAATTTTCAGATGTTCAATTTGTCCACAAGAATGAAATTTGTTCACTGAATATTATCTACAAGTTTGAAGTCAGGTAAAACCTCTGTTAAAAGAAATGACTGTTTTACAAAGAAAAATGATAAAACCAAAACATGAACACAAAAACATCACTACTGTTATGGTTTGAATTGTTTTGAATTTAGTGGTATAAAAATAGCATAATCTCTGCCAAATTTGTACAATAGGTATATGAAATAACATTTCTTATTTTGTGTGTTTGAAGCTAGGGAGTGATTCAACCTCTATCCAATTGCTTAAACTTAACCCTGCCAGACCCCCTTCGGGAGCAGCAGACCTAAGAAAACTCACTCTTCCCATGCATGGATGACATCAAAATGAGAGGAAGGAGGTGGGTTTTATCCCCCAGTCAGGGGGAGTTTAAGACATTTGCTCTATATTTAAGCCTTTTATTGAAGAGACTTTTCAGTAAAAGCCAAAATTCCATTCTCCAGTCACTGCACCTAGAATTGCAGTTCTTGTCATCCATGGGTTTCAGCCTACATGAATTCAGAAGATTGCCAGCCAGACTGTCTCACATCTGCTGCCTCCGTTTAAATTTAAATAGTATTTAGTACCCACTGGGTACATGCTTCTATCACACTGCAGTTTACAAAACATAAAGGAGACATGAACATTTCTAACAGGCCTTGTTATCTGCTCTAAAGGTAAGCAACACAGCAAATGGTTTTTGGGCTACAAGGTAATCACGGTTTTCCTGAGAGTTACAGTTCCCTAAACTGTGGCTAGTGGCTTGCTCCATCCTCCAAAATACTTATATTTTGAAGCATTCAATCACAATCTTAACTTGCTTGGCACACACAGAAACATCCCTTGGAAAGCTGACTATGGAATTTGCTAGCAGTGGCCTTCATAAATCAGGTCTATTGCCCTTTTAAAAAGTCATGTGCATAGAGATTTAATTTAGTTCAGAGCCCTGGGTTTTTCTTGTCTCACAGTCTTTGCTAATTCAGTAAGCATTTACTGAAGACCTCCTGTGGGTCATTTAAGGTCTGAGGATACAAAACCAAGTATAGAGGATCCCGTCTTCATTGGAGCTTGTATTCTAATAAGTGGCAAAATGAAAATGCGTGCAGACATTCATTCAGTTTCCCAGTGTCTATTTAGCATCTTCTCTGTGCCAGGCATTGTGCTCAGCACTCAGGGTTGAGCAATACATGAGGCAGAAACAGCCTCTGCCTTTGACGAGTAGGTAAACTGGCAGGGAAGACAAACATGCTAGCAGATTATATTTAAAGGTTGTGAAAAAAAAAGTGACTGAACCAGGAGGATAGCACTGCTGAGAATGGAGCTTGGGTGTATCCCAAACCAGGACGGGCCCTCACCAGAGGATGGCTAGCAAGTGCAGCTGTTATTTTCATAATTCTAAAAATAGCACGGCCTCCGACTCTTGAAAAAGGTCTGTGAGAAGGCTCAAGGTGTACGTTAGATTAGTGTGTAAAACACCACAGATGTTTTCAGGCCTACACTTCCAGCTGTACTGGGGGAATCCTCCCTGGGGAGCTTTGCGTACATTAATTTTTACAGCCGTAAAGGCACCGTGTGAGGGTGAGCAGGTGGCATTGTTGCTGTGTGGTCCTGTGCCCCTTTATTTCTGCTAGATGGGCTAAAATATTAGTACCAGGTTGGGAAGGACCAAAATTTGGTAGGTCACTCCCAGTTCCCTTTCTTTTTCCTTTGTAGCTCAGGTAAGCGCAGTCTTCTCCCTTCCTTAAGTTTAAGGAGGAGGAGCTGGGAGGCTGGGCCTCAGCCGTCGGTGCAGTGTCCTGGAGTTGACAGAGGAGGAGGAACGAGGAGCGGAGCAGGTACACCTGTGCCCCGTACTCCATCTTTTCCCCCGCTAACTTGACAAGGGCAGGGACCTAGTAAGGAGCCCATTTCCTAGTCTTCCTGTCCTGCTCACTGAGGGACGTGACTCATTCCTGTCTGGAAGTGACTGACTTTGGCTGGGAGTCAGAACCGAGCCCCTGAGGCATGAATCAGAATTTGTGTGTGTGTGGAAGAGCCCCACAGGGGCTCTGATATGCTCCATCAAAGGTTTTCCCTTTGAGAAATCCTGATAGTAAGTTAATGCCCCCCACTCCTTATCTGCGGTTTTGCTTTCCATGTTTTTAGTTACCCACCGGCAACCACGGTCTAAAAATATTAAATGGAAAATTCCAGAAATAAATAACTCATCAGTTTTAAATTGTGCGCCCTTCTGAGTCACAGGATACTGTGTTGCATGCCCCCCCCACCCCAGGATGGGAATCATCCCTTCGTCCGGCGTCTCCACACTGTATATGCTCCCTGCTCCTATGTCACTTAGTAGCCGTCTTGGTTATCGGTCAGATATCAGAGAGAGAACATACACATACTTTTTATGACAGTATATTGCTATAGTTTTTTAATTTTATTATTGTTGTTAACCTCACACTGTGCCTACCTGATAAATTGAACTATCATAGATATGTGTGTGTGGGGAGAAGATGGTGTGTGGGTATCTGGGGTTCGGTGCTGTCTGTGGTTTCAGGCACCCATTGGGGGTCTTAGAACATGTCCCTCATGAAATAAGGGGCTGGGGCAGGGCTGCTGCCCTAGAGTTCCTTCCTGTGTATAGCCAGAGGTGCCCTGGTAAGAGAGTCATGCAGATGAGGCAGATTAAAACTCGTTTTGTTTTCAGTCGACAGGGCAGAAGGAAATGGATACAAATTCTGATTTTATTACTGTTTTAAAGTCCCGTAATTTTTCCATGTGAGGGTCTTTGATACATTACTGAAATCTGTTAGGCAATATGACTGTGTTATTAAACTTCTTGTCATAGGCATTACATTAGATTCCTTCCAAATTGGACATATTTTCTTTAGAAATGCTATTGGGATCAAGCATACACTATACTACCATTAACCCTTTGCTGTGATTTTATCTGAACACTCTATTCCTAGTAATATTTTTTAGTCCAGTGGTATATTTTACTATTTAAAAGTCATATTTTACATGCAATGAAATAGCTAATTGTTCAGTTTGGTAAGCTTTGACAATAGCAGAACTGCCCCCCTCCCCCAAACAAGATAGAAGACACTTCCATTGGCCTCTCAAGTCAGGCCTTCTCCTTACAGTCCAGATGTCACATAACGACTTCTGCTCTCATAAATTGGTTTGGTCTATTCTTGAATTCGTATAAATGGAGTCATATAAAATGTTGTCCTTTTCGTGCCTGGCTGCTTTCACGTAGTATGATATTTTTGGAGATCCGTCCATGTTGATGTAATTATGTCTAGTAGTTCAGACTATTTTATCTGTAAGAATATCTGGAAAAATATTTTGAATTAAATCTGGAAGTATTACATCTCTCATAAATAAATAGTTAACCTTTCAATTCTATTTTTACTTTAAAGTCAAGTATTCTTTTGGTCTTAGTTATTTTTGTAACCCCTTCAGCAGCTTACACAATGCCTTGCCTATAATAGGAAGTTAGCAAATGTTGTCTTAAGTTGAAAGGAGTGTGGGAGAAATGAACTCATCTCACTTCAGAGAGATTCAGATTTTAATTGCCCAGCCGTGATTGCGAAACCAAACCACACGTTCATTCTGAGCGTTAGTCCACCGACGATTTTTCTGGTGTGTGTGGTACCGGTGCCGAGTGGATGGCTTGTGGATGCCTGCCTTCAGTGTGAGGAGTTCAAGTGTAGTAATTCGTTTTTCCAAAAGGTCAGCTCTCACTGCTGGTTTTTACTGGTAAAAACATTCTAGACAGATATTATTAGCCTTATATGGAAACTGAAGAGCTCTGAGGACAGAAAAGAGGGACGACGACCGATCCAGAATGAAGGAGCGACTCCCTGTTGATGCAGGATGTTGGAGTCCAAAATATTTGTTCAAGCACACGCGTTCCACGTTCCCAGAGAAGTTGGTGACGCTGACCATGGTTTCCTTTAAGGGTGACTCATGGTTTCTCGAGTTTGCTTTCCACTATGTGTTAGTCATCTCTGCTTGGGTTAGAGCAGGCTTTAGACTCTGCCTGGCTTCCAGCCTTTCCAGGCCTTCCCCCACCCCAACCCGGTTTCTTGATTCCCACTTCTTGGCTTAGTCACACAGCAGTCTCTGGAACCAATTCTGACTCCAGGCAAGAAGGACTCTAAAATTCAGCATTTAGTCATCAGTTCAGCATTAACCTTGTGTTGTTTCAGTTTTGACAATTTGGCTTGTCCCTTTTTTCCACCAAGTTGCCCAGACTGCTTTCTCAGAAACACACTTAGGACCCCAGTCTCTTTATTCTCCAGGTCCTCTCTCACTCTTGTGAACGCCTCCTGATTGCTCTCATGCTCTGGAAATTAAGTCCTCCCCTGGGCCGTGCTACCTGCCCCACCTGTGGCAGACCCAGGTAGTGGTCAGCTTGTGTCCCCAGACGGAATAACATGAACTGTACTCTCTTTCCTCCTTTAGCTGTTATACCAGTGTTACCCTAAATCTGGGGCCCTGCACTGTGATCAGAGTGTCGTATTTATTTTCACTCCACTTCATTAGTCATGCCCTGCTGGCTGCTGTGAGTGGGTCTGTGAGTAAGAGTGGGATTCAGTTTCCTTGCAGCAAGGGAGAGGAGACTTAACTTCAGCCTGGCCCCCAAGAAGGATCGAGTGTTTACTGGAATGTGGGAAAACCACCTCGTGGGCACAGTAGAAATTGGTCCTAGCAGTAAACGTTCTGTCCTAAATCAGCTCCCCGATACTGAGAAGTGACCTATTTGAGTAGCAGGATATCTGAGCAGAGCTGGCACTCGGCAGTGCTTATAACGCTTACAGCTGTAGCTGTCATCCGCCCCTCCCTATTTTTTTTGCTATGGAAACTGGATATTGTCCTCAGTCTTGTGCACATACAGCTTTAAGAAAGGTCCCCTAGTCAGAATTTCCAGTGTTTGAAAATGTGTTGTGAATCAAAAAAGCTGAGAACCACTCTTGGCTTTTTCCTTCCCTCCCTGATGCTGATGGCATTTCTGAACTAGCTTGCCTGTCTGCCCCTACATTTCTTGGTGACCACATCAGGTGGCCCTCCTCCTGGCTCCCGCACTGCATTTTTTCCCAGGCACTTGACCCACTCTGGAGGCAGGCCTCATTCCTCCCAGGCAGCCTCCAAAGCCCCTCCTGGCCCGGGATCTTTACCCAGCCGGGCTTGACTGTATTTGGAAATGGAAGAGGTTATACTGAAGAGAAGGAGGGAAGAAGGATCTTGTCTGCCTTGTGAGAGAGAAATTAGCTGTGGTGAATGAGCAGACAAAAACAGACCTAGTCTTGTTGTGACAGAACTTAGAAGACATCTGGTTCAAGGTTTAACTTGGAAAAATGGGCAGCGATAAATGCTGTGAGTGGGTTAAACGTCAGGTTTGTTGTCCAGCTTCTGACAGTTATGTGTGCCACCAAAATTCGCTTTATTAAGCTTTTGAGCTCTCACATACGAAGTTCAACATGGATTGAGAAAGTTCCCTTCTGAACTTTTTATTTTATAAAATGAGTAAGGTTATAGTGTTTCACGTGCCTTTTTAAAAGTTTGTGATTTCTGACTTTCAGTCTGCAGCTGGAATAGGAAAGTAAGTATATATTAGTCACTAGTTCACAAATGCAGTCGACCCTTGAGCAACACAGGGCTTTGGGACCTGACTCTTAGCCCAATCGAAAATCTGCGTGTAACTTTTGACTTCTATCAAATTTAAGTACTAACAGCCTGCTGTTGACTAGAAGCCTTACCAATAACATAAACAGTTGACATATTTTGTTACATATTATGTACTGTAATCTTACAATGAAGTAAGCTAGAGGAAAGGAAACATTAAAAAAATTATAAGGAAGATAAGAAAAAACACATCACATAGTTCAAACCTATTTTGTTCCAGAGCCAACTGTATGTGTAGAAAAGCCGTTATCTGTGACTTCTGCTGTATCCCATGGTAGTTGACTTGTCACTTCACTTGTCCACAGTAGTGAGGGATTGTGTGAATCATAAAATAACAATCGTGGTAACAAAGTTCTTTGTAGCTTTTTGAAGTGTAAATGTATTTATTGTACATAGGAATCACCTTGGCCATGCATTCTGAACTTTTAAAAGCACCACTTTCTTAATACTATTCAGCTATGACAACCTGGAATAAAGCATTTACTTTTTCTTCATATCTCTCTTTCCTGCTATCTTCCAATGATTGAGTCTACCTGCTTCTTGGTCACATTGGAGATGTTTATAGATATATATTTTTAGTGTAATTAGTTACCACAGATGAAATGGGAGAGATTCAGATGTAGTACTGATTGCCTTCTCGTAGAGCAAGTTACCTCCTAGAAGTGTGCATGACAGAGAAAATAAATTGAAGCTCGTTTCCTCAAAGGAATAGTGTAGAAAGGGAGATTATACTAAGGGCTTTTTATCCGGTGTTTTATAGAAATAATTACAAATACTTTAATGTGCTTACATAAAGCCTTCCCACTAACTTAAAAATCAATTGGACAGGGAAATATAGTAGTAACAAAAAATCATATTTGATTTTTGATGACAGAATATGAAAAGTTTCTTTTCATGTTTTTCATGATTCCTGCCTTGTTTTATTGTAATCATTAGAAGATGAATGAATGAAACCTTCCCAGTTTAGTGGGGTTAAGCATGGCTCTTTGAAGGAGAGCATCTGTCAGGCCTCTCCGAGGGGGCGTGTGGGCGTCTCTTGCATAGAGGGTAATCTCTCTGAGAAACTGACCGGGAAGATGCTGGTTGCTCCATTTCTACTTATCAAATTGTCCTAGCATTTGATACTATATGAGTTTTTACCTTGAGGTCTTTGGATCTGTGGGTCTGGGCTTGAGGTGGGGGAGTTCTTCAGTCCCTTAAACTGCCTGGGAGATAGGTTTATTTGCATATTTTCAGGTCCCTGGTGAAAGGAATCCATAACTTTCGTCAGATTCTGAGGGGGATCCTTGATCCAGAAGGACTGAATTGCCAGCTCAGTAAAAGTGGGGTAATTTGATACAGAACTCGTAAGTTAAGGTTTGTCAGCCGCACGGTGCTATAAAATTGTTCATCAACATTGCTACTTTTTGAAACTGGACATCTCTGTTTTCCTGTGCTGTCATTGTTAGCTCCCACACAGACATTTCTTAAGGTCCACCTGCTTTAAAATATGTGCACTACAATGGATTCTCTTAGGTGGTTTTAGTGGCAGAAGACCAGAGAAGGAATAGGTGATATTTTAAAAATGTATTTCTTGACTTCCAACTGCCTGTTTTCATTAGGAATCATTAGTCACAGAGGGCAGGAAACCAAACAAATGGCCTGCCTAGTAAAAGGAACTTAATAAGGTGCCTAAACTGAAAGGGTCAGAGGTAGTTCTACCCGCAGAAGCCGCCTTGCCCTCGGGTTGCACAGAGGGATGCCCAGCAACTGCAGCTCTTCCCTGGTAGCGGAGGGGCTGTGGCGGTTTCCCATCTGTCCATCCCCCTTTGCGTGTCATCCACAGGAAGAGTTCTGGCGACCTCTTCCCTGGAAATTACAGCAGATGGCTCTGATGGGATTGCACACTCATCCCTGAAACCCCCATTGCGGACATGAGTTATAGGGCATGTGGATCAGCCCTAGATGAGAGTGGAGTTACTTAAGTCACATAAAGGAAATTGGGGAATGTGTACACTTCCTTTGAACTTTTACGTTATTACCTTCTAAACCTAAAACTGCAGAGAAATCATTAATTCAATGTACTGAAATATAATGTTTATTATTCATAATTCATATTTGCTTTTCTTAATACAAAACTTAGAGACAAGATTTTTTATTGCTCTGTGTTAAAGTAAAAACAAAAAAATTAAAACTGATTTTACTGGGGGCTTTCATTAGAGCTCCTTTCTTTCCCCTTGGGTTGGTGGTATGACAGCGCTTTACAGAAAAGGTATTTCCCTCTTAGCTGCTTTTTCACTGTATTACCACAGATGTTGTTCAAATACCTTTGCGTATAAAGCAGTAGAAAAGGCTCATTGGGAAGTGTTTTCTGATGTCCGAATGACTGAATTAAAATTTTTACTCTGTTACTTGCTGGTAGTACAACCTTAAGTTGTTGAATCTCTAAGCTGTTTTTTTTCTCATTATAAAGATAAAATGAGATAAAATACATAAATGTAGTCCCTGGACTGGTAGTTGTGTACATTAGCTAAATTATGCAAATCTCATCATTTCAAATAAAATTATTATAATATGTGCAAGAACTTAATTACAGGCATTCATGAGTGGGCCCATGGCTAAATACTACGTCTACACAATCAGTCTGTTCATTGTAATTTTGCAGATTCTCCTGGGTAGCAGCAGTCTAGAAGTTAGATTGACATTTTAGTAAAAAAAAAAAAAAAAACCCAAGAAGATTAAGTTGACAGAGATAGAATATGGTATATTAATATTATTAATAAGCATTACTTGTGTTACTGAATTAAATCTGAAAATATCAAGAGGGAAATTAGCTTAAAGCACTGAATTTCCATGTCGGCCTGAGTGTAAGTGTACGGTACATCTTTAATTGATTTTATTCCTTGGGTGACTTTTTTCAGTTTACTCAGGGGCTCATGTTCCATCATATTATAATAGGAATGAATAAAGATGAATATATTCATTTACCTTCTACAGTAAATTGTTCCTGTGAGAATTGTTGAATCAGTGACATTCTTTGGAGCCAGTGAGCACAAGACTGAAACCTGCAGCAAGTTCGCTCTGCGGTTTTTGGTTTTCTCACACTTCCCAGTGTGATCCTGTTTGAGTTCGTCAGGGTTTTTTTAACCTGGGTCAGTATAGTGCCTGAAATTTTTCTGCACTTGGGGATTCAAGTCAAAGTAAACATTGCTAGCTGCAAGGAAGGAGTAATGAGGCCAAGGTTGTTGGGCTTTGGACGGGAGCGCTGACCAGTAACCTGTAATAACGTGGAGAGGCCAGCTGTGGGAGTGGATATAGAGAGATTCCTACTGGATTTAAGGAGTTCATCCTTGTAATTAACCTAATGGTGCAGATTGGTAAACACTTAATGAGGTCCAAATATAGTCTTTTCCCCTGAAAATGTTCAAAAATAGACGAGACAAGCATTGGCCTGATTGTTTCAGTATAGCCTCGCTTCAAATGAAGTCATCTGGGAGCAGACCAGACCAGACGACTTCCTGAGTCATTTCCATCCTCCTTTCTAATGAATTCCATCAACCCAGGATTTATTAAGTTAGTGTCTGCTGTATGCCTATCAGTACTAAATGCTAGGAAGGTGCATTAAAAGAGTAATGTTTTAAGTGCCAGTATGAATACTTTATGTGTATTAACACATTTAATAGTTATAACAATGCTATTAGATAGGTAGGTGCTATTATAATGCCCATTTTGTGGACGATAAAATTGAGGGTCAGGAAAGTTAAGTAATTCTCTGAAGTCACACAGGAAGTAGATGGTGAAGGCAGGATCAGAACGTAGGCACAGTTATTCAGCTGACTCAGTCTAATGGTGGGTACAAGAATGAAAAATAAAATAAAAACAATATATCTATTTGATTCACTAATGTACCGGGGGATTATAAATACTTTTCACAATCTATAGAACCTCATTGCCATTAATTTTGTTTCATACACTTGAAAATCCTGCTAGTTTCCACTTAGGGGGAAGGTTGATCTGGACATGACAGTGAATAAATGGTCCTTGAAATTAATGGAAGGAAAAATATGATAAATATTTCTGTAGAGTTAATTTTTTCCTGGTATGCATATATAATGGTAATAGCTTCCTTTTGTGTAGCTGTGGAACTTTACAGTTAAAAAGCACTTGTGTCTCACTTGATTCACACAACAGACATGTGAAGTCGGCAGGACGCCCATTTTATGGATGAGCAAACTGAAGCGCCGAGTCACCCTGAACTTTGGCCAGGATGCTGTTCTGTTACCCAGTTTAGAAAGCTTCCACCAAGTAACATGGCTGATTTTTTCTGTGTGTGTCTATAGGGAATATACATGAGATTGTGAAGAAAACGTATTTAATGGCAAGTAAACTTAAAAAAAGAAATGAAAGCAGGCATTTGGAATTAGTTGACCTGAGGGAAAACGGAGCTGAGACACTGGCAAAAGTCGCTGAAACCAAGGGTTGGTTGTCTCAATAACTGGGAGATGTTGGCCTCACTGAGTCAGTCTCAGAATGCTTCTCTGATTCGAGGATATCTGGCCTGGGCCCCTGTAGTCGGCCTGAGCTCAAAGGAAGACCTTCTGACTTACACTTGCCTGTTGGAGGGTGGGTCTGCTGTGGAAATGGGAGGTGTTAGTTACCCTGAGTCAGGATTCCAGCCCAGTGACATAGCTCAAACTCTCTGGTTGTCCTCATTGTCCGTTCTGTTCTTTTTTTTCCTTACCTCCCCCCCTCTTCTCTCCCTCTCTCTCTCTTTCCTTCTTTCTTCAAGGGAGGGATAGTATTCTTAATTTATTTTATTTACGTTAATGACAGTCTAAAGTTTTATGCCAGGTGCTTAATCTGTTCAAACAGAGGGCTTAAAAATGTTTGTTCTTAAGACCTACAGGTTTTCTAGGGGATTATAGGTGGTTATTTTTTAAAAAGCAGTTGGTAGTTTTCTCTCTTCAATTATAGTTGATATTACATATTTTATTAGTTGCAGGTGTGCAGTGTAGTGGTTAGACATTTATATAATTAATGAAGTAATACTCCCCCCAATACATCTGGTACTCAATGACACCATACATAGTTTTTGTAATATTATTGACTGTGTACCCTAGGCTGTACTTTATATATCCATCCCTGTGACCGTTTTGTAACTGCCCAAGCGTTCTTAATCCCTTCATTTTTTCCACCCAGCCACCCAACTTCCCTCTCATTTGGCAACCACCAGTTTGGTCTCTGTATCTATGAGTGTGTTTCTATTTGTTCATTTATTTTGTTTTTTAGATTCCATATATAAGTGAACTCACATGGTGTTTGTCTTTCTCTGTCTCATGTGTTTCACTTAGCCTAATACCCTCTAGGCCTGTCCGTGTTGTTGCACATGAAAAGCTTTCCTTCTTTTTTTATGGCCAAGTAATTTTTATTTATACACACATACACACACTACTTATATATATTTATATGTATATAAATGTATACCACATCTTTATTCATTTTTCTATGGATGGACACTTAGGTTGTTGCTTTCATATCTTGGCTATTATAAATAATACTGCAGTGAACATAGGGGTACATACATCTTTTTGAATTAGTGTTTTGGTTTTCTTTGGATAAGTACCCAGAAGTGGAATTACTGGGTCATAAGGTAGTTTTGGTTTTAAGTTTTTGAGAAACCTTCATACTGTTTTGCATAGCGGCCGCCCCAATCTGCAGTTGCACTAACAGTGTGTGAGGGCCGCCTTTTCTCCGGTCCTCACCAACACTTGTTCGCTGTTGACCTGTTGATGATGGCCATTCTGCCAGGTGCGAGGTCATATCTCATTGTGGTTTTAATCTGCATTTTTCTGATGACCAGTGTCACTGAGCACCTTTTTATATGTCTGTTGCCCATCTACATGTCCCCTTTGGAGAGATGTCTGTTCATATCCTCTGGGTATATTTTAATTGAATTGTTTTCCTTTGGGGGGCATTGCTGTTGTCTTAGTTCTTCATAAATTTTGAAAATAACCCCTAATTGAATATATCATTGGCCAATATCTTTTCCCATTCAGTAGGTTGTCTTTTTGTTTTGTTGATGGTTCTCTTTGCTGTGCAAATACTTTTTAGTTTGATGCAGTCTCATTTGTGTATTTTTTCTTTTGTTTTCCCTGCCTGAGGAGATAATCCGAAAGGATGTCACTGAGAGCCGTGTCAGTTTACTGCCTGTCTTTTCTTCTAGGAGTTTTGTGACTTTGGGTCTTACATGTAAGTCTTTAATCCATTTTGAGTTTATTTTCTATGTCATGTAAGAAAGCGGTCTAGTTTCTTTTTCTCTTTTTTTTTGCATGTACCTGTTCTGTTTTTGTATCGCCATTTATTTAAGAGACTGTTTTTATCCCATTGTGTATTCTTGCCTCCTTTGTCATAGACTAATTGACCATAATGTAGGTGTGGGCTTATTTCCAGGTTCTCTGTTCTGTTCCATTGATCATATGTCTGTTATTATGCTAGTACCGGGCTGTTATGATTACTGTAGCCTTGTAGTATAGTTTGATATTGATAGTGTTATATGTCCAACTTTGTTTTTTCTCATGATTGCTGTGGCTCTTGGAGGTTTTCTGTGATTCCACATAAATTTTTGGATTATTTGTTCTAGTTCTGTGAAAGAGGCTATTGGTATTTTGATATGGATTGCATTGAGTCTATAGGTTGCTTTGGGTAGTCTCTGGTTGTCTTAAAATCAGCATAATATTTATCAGTGGTACCATGTCAGACTTTTTGTGAGAATGAAATGATAGAGTGGATGTTAAAGTGATTTGAAAGATTTTGGATTGCAAGCTGGCATGAAGCCTTGTTCCAACTGCTACAATGTCCTGGACCAGGAATGCCTTGTAAAGGCAATAACTTCGTTTGAACTGAAGCTGCAATTTTCACATCAAAGAAGCAGAACAGGAAAATGCATAGTTAAAAAAAAAACTATTATTTGATAATTGGGAAGAGTATATTCATAGGAAAAGGTCCTAGTTTATTTCATATTCATTAGATCTCACAAATATTTTTAAAGTTGTGATTAGCATTTCACTTTGACTAATTCTTCTGAGATGTTTATTCCTTTGTATTACAACCTGCCATTTTGAATTTGGTTTATTATATATCCCACAAGTTTATAAAGGTTTTCGAATTTGGAAAAACCTTTTTAGCATGATAGAACTTTTCTGATCCTTGAGGTGAAGTCTTGCATTTGAAAATCTGTGTTTTTCTGAGGACAAATTAATTGGCAGGGCAAGGGAGGCATTCCCATTTTAAGGCATTTGAGGAATCTCTTTTTTTGTGTTGAGGATAGTATATGGAGAATATGAGGGAAGAAGAGGACATATACCAGGTATTAAACTTGATTTTCCCTTGGTATTTTCCTTACTAATTAACAGTAATGAAAACAGTATCTAAAAAACTAAAATACTTAATGAAATAACTTACTGAGGAGATCATTAGTCTGCAATTTCAGGTTCATATGGAACCCGAAGAACACCTGAAGTACCTGAGATGTTTCCTGTAAACTGCTCATACAGAAAAAGCTAACCTTGGTATTAAAAAAAAAATGCTAACCTGCAGAAACTCAGTGTTGCCGTCTGATATGTGTTCAGATAACTGAAGAAATAAACTTATGAACTGTATTACTGGATCTGATAAAAGGTCATGATTGTCTTAACAAGTCGGAACAAAACATTGACCATTTGTTTACCTGTAGTTCACCTGAAGGTATTTCACGTGAAATGGGAATAAAGAAGCAAAATCGTATGTGTACTGTTTGGAGTTAACACTACCATCCATATACTGAAACAAATTTTGGTCAGAGGTTTTATGCCATATTCTCCAAATAGTAATTCTTTCCCATTTTCACCCAAGGTAAATACTTTTAAGGAAAAAGCATAAGGAAGAAAATATGTCAGAATTACTCCTAACTTTTAAAGAAAGGCAGCAGATAGATGGTGGCCTGCTGCTTGTGGAGTTCGCACAGCGACGGAGCAAAAAGGTGCAGGCGGGTTGTGATGGAACGGAGATGAGTGCTTTGAAAAAGCAGAGCTGGGAGCTTGGAGACCTGGCTTCTAGTCTTAGCTAATGACCTTGGACACTTAACCGGTCTGGATCTCAGTTTCCTCAAAAGCTGTGTTTCAGCAGCATACCTTTAAAGTCCTCTCCGAATTCTGTGATCCTCTGTGCTGCATAGCAAATTATCCTAAAGCTTAGTGACTTAATGCAGCAATGGTTTTATTATATTCTGTGATTCTGCTCAGAGATTCAGCCAGGGCTCGGCCAAGTAGTGTTAAGCTGTCAGATGGTCTTGTCCAGTGCTCCCCTCCTGTTTCTCTGACCTTGGCAGGGATGTCTGAAAGGCCGGGCCCAGTTGGGGCTGTTCATCTGAGTGACTACATGTGGCCCCAGGGTAGTGGGAGTTGTTACAGGGCAAACAGGCTCAGAGACTAGTGAGTGTTCCAGTGGACAAGACAGAAGCTGCGTGGTCTCTTGGGGCTTAGCCCTCAAAGTCACAAGGAGCATTTCCATCCTTCTGTATTAGAGGAAGCAGTACAAGCCTGCCCAGATTCAAGAGGCAGGAACATAGCCTCCACTGTCCAATAAGAGGAGTTTTGGAGAATTGATGGCTGTATTTTAAAATTGCTGTAATCCCATTCACCATGTATGGTAAAAGTATGTTCAACTGTAGTGAAACTTACTGTTTTAAATTTAGCTTTCTTGAACTCTTGACAAGGTGGCGAAGTCATCCTGATGCCCTAGGAGAGCCTGCCGGTGACCAAAGTTAACACCCTGTTCTCCATTTCTTCTTTCTTCCTCATTCTCTGGTAATAACTGCTTATTCATATGATTTTATCTAAACTTAGGTTTTACTTGTTCAGCCTATACCTCAACCAGTGCTTCAGCTTTTTAATTGATTATTGTTATTTAATCTTAAGAATACTGATTCCTTGAAAAGTAGAATTGGAGAGTATTTTCTGTGGGCTGGACTGGTGGTGAGCTCACAGGGTGTTGCTTGACCTTCTTGTTTCCAGTAAGTGATCGGTCGGGTCAGGTGAAGCAGCTGGTGATAGTGCTGTCCTCGGTGGGCAGAGCACACAGACACTCACACAAAAAATCAGTCCAGCAGTTGGAAAATATAATTTGTGATTAAACAACCAAGCTGCCTGATTTCTCTTTAAACATAATAAGAGTATGTTTGATTAGTAAGTATAAAATGATATATACATCCTTTTAAAAGCAGAGCACATCTTAGCAAAGGAAGGGCAGCCTTGCCCACGACCTTCATCCCTACCGGGCTTTCCCCTTGGAAGTCCGTGGGAGTCCGCTTCTCATCCCTTTCCAAGCCCCTCGCCACTGATTCAGTCACAGAGAAGAGAAAAAGAGAATTCAGAAATCTTTGTTATATATAAAATTGTTCAAAAATGATTTATGAGAGGCATGTTGATGTCATTAATAACAATCACATGTAGAATTGGGGTCCATGGAAGAAGCACGCGATTTAAATAGTTTAAGTATTACTCTGAATCTGCACATGATTATAAATTAAGAGAGATGCAGTATCATTAACATCCTGGGTTTAGATGATTAACCTCTTACAACATTAAAACATAAAAATGTATAATTAAAGTGCACCTTAATGAATGTTTTAGGGGTTATATGAATGCGTTAGATAACTTTGAGTTGGTTGTTATTTTGTTTACAGGTGAACACCAGTATCGTAGTTTCCTTATCTGTAAAATGGGGGGTTTAGACTAAAATGTATCCCAAGATTCCTCCCAGCTTGCTGATTTCAAGTTGTGTATTAATAGCCCCTATAATGAAGTTAGTAGTGTTTGGTTTATACTTCAGGTTTTCAAAAGCTTTTCAGAACTCTCCATGTACTAGTTCCAGAAAGTTCACCGATCTCAGGAGGAGATTGATGGGAGCTGAGAGAGGTACAGAGAGGAGAGGGCAGGAGGGAGACTCATAGGAGTTATAGCTGGGTTAGCCAGAGGAAGGCTGCTCCAGGATTCTGGAAACCCAAATGTGTCACAACTTCTGAACACATGCAGGGAAGACACAGGAGGAAGAGGAGGGTGGGGGTGTTGGTGATTATTGTCTGAGAGGCAGAACCTGCTAGGTCACGCACGGCTTTGGCCCAGTGATGGTCAGGTTTCCTGTCATTTTCACACGCCGTCACAGGTGGCCACAAAACTGTACAACTCGATGTTTTGGTTATATCTCCATTGTTTTTACTGTGTTCTATAGGCAAATATTTAACTTGGTGCAATATTTATTTATGGTCTTATTTTTGTACCTGGTGCTGTGGTTTACTGAAAATCTACCACGGTTAGAGGCCGCCGTGGGCGGGAGCATCACCCTGAGTCCGAATACCTGCTCCTGTCCTATGTCCTCCCCATGCTAGCCATTGATGAATAGTTGTCTTTTACATTTCACCAAATCATGGACAGATCTTAAATTTTACTTACAGTGTGCTAAAAATAATGATATCCTATCAATTTAGGAAGAACCACCCCAAAGTTCTTTTTGGTTTATTAAATTAGTTTTATTTGTCTCTACTACTTGTGGCTCCCAGTCTAGGTGGCTGTTAAGAGGGGAAATTATGACTTTATCAGCTGCTCTTGGGTGGGTTGGTCTTGCAGCTCCTTCCGACACTGGGTCTCTCCACGTGATCCTGCAGTTCTTACGGTCAGGAGGCCGTCAGTTTGAGCGTGCACAGTGTGTGCGTGTGCACACACACGGTTGGTGAAGATGACAGAAGATATAGAATCCCCATTATTTTGCCTTTCCTGGCTCGTCAAGCATTGCCAAAGTAGTCATTTCAGATTCTGGTGCTTTCCTGGCTTTCTAAACCACATTTACCCAAGACAGTGAAGGTAATTTATTTTCATATCTGTCTGTTGGTGCCTTGGAAGGGCTTGTGTTTTTTATTTATTTGATTGTTACCACTGTTAATCATTACAAAAATCTTATTACTGCCCGTATATAAATCAGAAAAAACAAATTTGATTTTTAGCATTCTAACACGGTTAAAAAATTCATGAATAAAAAAAAACTTTTTATGCAAATATAAGCAACTGACAGAGAATAAATATGAGCATAAACTCTTGCTATTATAATAATCTTTTGACCTGAGCCACCCTTTGCATAGCCTAAGTAATGACTCTTTGATATTTATTATAAAGCACATTAAATCTTTTCATTAACTGAACTTTTCATTTCTCTTTTTTTGTTTCATGTAGCAGTGAAAATAGATTGTTCTATTATCATTCTTGCCAGGAAATTTATAAAATATATAAAATTATTCATAAATGTATTTTAAACTGGAGATATATTAATGCATTATTGGGTGTACTGAGCAGAAAACATTTCTTTTCACATTTGAATGGCAGGCACACGATTACAAATTCACTTCCTACTGAATAGTAATCATCAACTCCAAATGGCTGGCAGATAAAGCTCAGAGAGGCAGCCAGGAGATGTAAATTCTTACCCTCACCATGGACTTTTTATGTGATTTTGTTTAATATTTAAAATTGAGTGACCCCTGAATTTAAAAAGAAAAAAAAATTCTTCCTGAGAAGTCCAAGGGGGCAGGATGGTGTCGAGACGGTCGCTCTTCCTTCTGCTCCCCTGGGCTGACTGCCGTTCCTCGGTCCCTTGCTCCCTCTTCTCAGCTTGAAACACTGGTGTTACTTAGAGTGCCAGCCCCGGGCCACTTCAGTTCCCACCCCCCTGTGCATGTTTTCTGAGGACATTCTCGTTCCCACTTGCAGGTTACAGATTCTAGCCTGTCCGTGGACTTCAGACCCCTCTCCAGGCCATCTCTACCAGGACAACCCCCCTCCGCCCTTCCTTCACCTTCTTACCCTCATTCCACTGTGTGGTGACCTCCTCGGTCTGGTTCAGCACCGACTCCCAGCACTCAGCAAGGCCCCTGGCATGGAGTAGGCACTCGGAATGTGTCCGCTGTTTTAATGCTCATAACTGAACTCATTATTTTCCCCACTCCCAACTCCGGCACACAGAGACCCACCCACACACTCTGAACAAGGCCTCTCTTTCCTGAGTCCTCTCTCTCTCAATGAATGAAATCCACCGTCCAGTCTCCCCTACTTCCTCTCTTTGCCGACACCACCCAGCTGCTGCTTTTTGCTCCACGTCCAGTCTTTTAAAGTCTATCTCTGTGTGAAGTCCCCACCCTTCATCCCAAATTTCTCTGCCTTGGTCCTAGGCTTCCGAGTCTCCACCCGGATTGTGGCCACATCTCTCAGGCTGTACTTCAGCCTTCCAGTCTGGTTTTCTCAGATTCGTCCTTTTTCATCCTGTTGCTAGGTCAACCTGCCCAAAGTGCCCATCTGAACGTGTCTTCCTCCTAAATTCACAAGGAAACTGCGAACGTTACCAGGACTGCAAAAAGACTGAAATAAGTGCCAGGGGTTTTCTGTGCTCCCTGTTTGGGAAGACAAAACAGTGACGTGTTCATGCTTTCCAAGTTTATTTTTATTTTTTGCTTTATTATAATGCTAATTAAGATCACAAAGCATTTTTTTTCTGAGAAAATTGGATGAAATGGTTTACTTATAAATTAAATGAATGAGAATAAATAAAACTTGAAGTGTAAGAGTATAGTCTTTGCAGTAAGAAAACTTGGTGTTGAATCTCAGCTTAGCTGTGTAGCCCTGCACAGTAGTACCAGCCCCGCCCCACCCTTCCCTGTGTCTGTCTCTTTAAAACAGGATTGCAACAGGAACTTTCTCTTAAGAATTTCTGTGAGGATTAAATAACAGGACAGGATGCGTGACTATGATTTTCAGGTTACTTTAGTTCTGCTAACATTTATTAAGCATTTACTAGGTATTAGACATTGTGCTAAATATATAAACACACAGTCACATACACACATGTTTACTTAACACATGAAGGAATAGTAATAGAGGTTGTTACTGTACGGTAAAATTATGTTTTCTCATTTGTGCCTTTTCTCCTTTTTCAGTAGAAATTTAAAAAAATAATCTTTCAATAACTTTCCACCTTTATGCAATAAATTCTAGTTCCCTTATACCTCATTCAGTGCCCTCCATAACCTCATCTCTCTCTTCAGAACAACTTCCTGCCTACCTGTTTAGTCATCACAAATCCTGAATCATTTACCTTGTCCCCTGCTCACACTCTCTCCTGCCTGCCTGCTCACCGTCCCCTCTGCCTGTCGTGTCCACTCCTCACTGTCTGACTTATTTTTGCTCCTCTGTATAAGATTTAGCTTAAAATCACTTGTCCAATCAGATTCAGCATTAGGATTTTTGTGTTAAAATTATTTGACTTTGTATCTATCTATCTCCCTCAATAGAATGTTTCCCTCCAGAATGAAGGCTTAACTAGAAACCGGAAATAAAGTATGATTAAGTTAGAGTCCATGAGCTCAGTTTGCTTCTAGCAGAAGGAGAGAGGCAGGTAAATACACAAAGGTAGTAAATATTATAGCATCTCTGGTGCTGGCACCTGTAGAGTAGGGCAGAAGGAAGAGTGCAGTCCATTCTTCTGGGGGGTGAATTAGGGTAAGGGCTCAGGATGTTTTTATTCAGGAGGTGAGAAGCTGCTGAATAGGTGTTTCCCGGGCAGCAAACGGGAACAAGTGTTCCCGGCAGCATGGGGGAAAATGCGCCAACGTTCAGCATGGTGAGATGAGTTTGAGGAGGGGTCTCCATGCTGCCCTCCATGCTGCTTGTCATGCAGTAGAAGCTCATACCAAAGCGAACAGTATCCCTTCTTGGTACCTGTGTATGGGCCGCAGGGGTTCTTGTGTATGGGCCCTAGAAGTTATGTTCAATACTTCATGTTTATGTGCTTCTGAGAATTTTTCTCGGAGAGGACCCTTGAATTTCACCAGGTCTTCCCAAAGTGTTGCATGGCCTATGAAAAGTTAAAACCACTCATTTGATGAATATGATTCCACTAGAAATGAGTGAGGTGAGGGGTGAAGGATAGGAAATGGTTTGAAGATAAACTGTCCCCAGCTGTACCTGGGCTCTTACTTGTTGGAGCCACCGAGGGCCTGGTCACAATGGGCAGTTCTGTTGATGGTTCCATGCCTCATTTTCTAGCTCCTTGCTGCAAGCAGGCTCATTTATGCATCTTTTGTTTGCTCCAGCTAAGCCAATTACAGTGTGCTTTCCCTGATAGTCCAAGCAACTCTCCAGGGCAGGAAATGTTGTGAGGTTGAAAGACTCGGGAGAGAATGGAAGCACCGTGTGTTTTATTCTGAAAATGAAGTGAGGAGGTGAATGTGAGAGGAGAAGAAAGCAAATACAGTGACCAAAGCAAGTCAGTGGCAACAGTATTAAATAGACTGCACTGAAAGACGGAAACAGCATTAACCCAGAGACTCTATAGGTCATCTCATTCATTCTTCAGCCCTTGCTACAGAGACGTGTGAAGTATCCAGCTCTTAGACTCCTGCCCAGGCAGATCCTCTGCCCTGCTGTGCTGCTGTAATCATACTCTGTACATAATACCTTTGTTCTAGAACACATTGCACTGTGGTGTGACTGTTGAAATGCTTTTCTTTCATAAGGTAAGACTGTCTTATTTTTGAGTGTCCAGCATTTAGTGCTGGGCTCAGTATATGTTTATCAAAATAATGAGCTCAAGCTTTCTAGCCTGGAGGTAGTGGAATTCATAGCTCAGCCTGCACAAAGGAAACCCTGTCTACTGAAGATTTCCATTATCCCTTGCCCAGTGAGGCACTCAAGGAAAAGAGCCAATCAAGGAAGGGAGCAGATCCTCTGCAGAGATAGGGACTGCTCTTTTGAAGGGAGGGATTTGGCACTATGTGGAATCTTGATGCAATCAGACGCTGTCAGCTTGCTAAACAAATGTCGATTACCACAAGCAAAGCAGAGGACGGAGATTACAGAGGCAGAAGTGGAGGGTGCTATTGGTCACACTTGGATCCAGCATCTGGCTCAGAAGCACCCACACACCCCTCCATCTG
The DNA here is from genome assembly GCA_004024845.1 of Tonatia bakeri. Taxonomy (NCBI): domain Eukaryota; kingdom Metazoa; phylum Chordata; class Mammalia; order Chiroptera; family Phyllostomidae; genus Tonatia; species Tonatia bakeri. The sequence goes on from PVIA01004090.1 coordinate 49,584, forward strand.
TCACCCAAAGGCGAGTACCCTTCAGAACCATAACGATGAGTTGCGTTTCCCAAAGCCCTGCTCTGAGATGCATGACTTGGGCTCCTGGCTGGCAGGATGCTCAGCTCTCACAGGGCTGTCTGACCTGCGGCCCGCAGGCCACATGTGCCTCAGATGGCTATGAATGTGGCCCAAGACGCAATCATAAATTCACTTAAAACATTATGAGATTTTTTTTGTGACTGCGTGTCGCAGTGTATTTAATGTGTGGCCCAAGACAATTCTTCTTTTTCCAGTGTGGTGCAGAGATGCCAAATGGTTGGACACCCCTGGTAGATGAAATCAGAGGACCCCCAGCTAACTGAATGCTGGGAGACCTTGCAGAGGGCTCACAGGAGCCACAAACATAAAGATTTAAAAATGGGAAAGTCGAAGAAGAAACTGAAGGATGGCTTCATGATCTCAGGTACATGACATACACAGAGAGTGGTGATTAGTCTTTTTTAATTATTGAAGAACAGGGAACAGGAAAATTGTTTCTGAACTGTAACTTAAAGACTTCTGAATTGCTGGAGTGAATTATAAGATTGTTGAAAATATCTTCCTATACTCCTGTCATGTTAACTAGTAGTGACATAGTTGGTCACCCGAAGTGTTCAAGTCCTGTGCACTGGTGTTTTCCCGGATTAGACACTTGATCTAAAGAAGGAAGGGAAGGAAAGGAGTGATACTGACGGACACCTACTGATGGTGGGCTCTGGGATTTCTTACGTCATCCTGTTTAACACCCAAGGGGTTGGTTCTGGTGTCCCCACTTATCTGTGGGGAAACAGACCAGGAGCACGCAGGTTGGCAGTCGCAGGTGGTAACCCTAGGTCTGCAGTAAATCCTGGGTCTGCACTGTTAACTCAGTCCTGAGTCTGTGTGACTGCAAAGGTCTTGCTTCTAATTTCGCCGTAAATGTAATGAACCTGGTGTTTATGGAGGCCGTCTGGGTGCCCCACCCTCTACGAGGCCTGTCAGACCGGCCCGCCCCAGGCCCTGAAAGCCCTCACCTCTGGAACCAGTGCGCATTCGATCTGGTGTGGCACTCGGTGTGGCGCTCCTATGTCCCAGACAGCCGTCTACTGCTTCTCGGCCTCCACGCAACACACTTACAAGGCAGCACATCTGTGCTTCCTGGTGTAGCAAAAAGAAAAAGAGGAAAAATACATTCTAACATACAAAGATAACATTTTGAACTCCAGCGGCATGCCTTCAGATTGTCTCGACAGCGAAAGCAAGCACAGACGGTAGGTAGTGTGCCAGCACATCAGGGACAGAGCGACGTGGTCGGTCCCCGTCTAAGATTAAACCCGTTGGCCTTCCTGTCCCTGACATCTGCTGTGTCTCACCTTTTTCTGATTATAAGTATTATACGCAGGCCATTGTGGATATTTTGGAAAATACAGAAATCACAAATAAAACAAAAGTTAGCCCTGGTGCTACTGCTCCAACATGAACCAAACATGACAACCTTAGTGTGCCTCTTTCCAACCTTGCAAAAATGCAGATCTAATTTTATGTAGTTCAGACATAGAGTCTTATGCCTTTTCACTTACTTGCCTCATAAGCAGTCCCGAATACTTATTTTATTTTTTCATTGGGGTAAAATATACGCAACACAAAATGGGCTATTTTACCCATTTTCACTGTTCACAGTGCTGTACAAATCACCGCTCTCCACCTCCAGAACTTGTCATCATCCACATTCCCCGCAATTAAAAATGCTTCACAAATCACACTTCATAGTGGTGTAACATTTCCCCATATAGTATTGATTTGAAAGTACTTCTCACAGACATTCAGCAGATAACTTATTTTCTGTTTACTGTGACAGACTTTACGGGTAAGGCACTGAACAAAACATGGTTTTACCTTCCAGGACCTTAAATCTGGTGGACAAAGTGGCCGTGAACGGGCAGTTCGGTCTTGTAGAGCTGTAGGAGAATCTTGAGCTGTAACTTACACGGTCGTTTCTTGATTATTGCACATCCAGGGTGTTGCAGATTTCTTCCCTGTTATAAGTAATATTGTGAGATATTTGTAGGTAGAAAATACCTGTTCAGATTTCAGATTATTTTACAAAGATTTTGAAAAGTGGAAATACTGGACTAATTGTAAAGGGGAGTAAGAGATGTTCTTTCAGAATGCCGATTATTTTCTGCTGTGCCATCCTCCAGATTAGGGGCTGCCCCCAACATTCTCATTGCCTGTTACACCTTAGGAGCCCTACTGACTTCTTTTTATAGGTGTATGTTTAACTTGCATTTGGAAGGATTGTGTGAAGAGTTGGGGCTGAGGAGTGAGTATATGCAACTGGGAAGAGCTAGGGAGGGAAGAGACAAAGGGACCACGGCTGAGGTTGACACCGTGCCGCAGGTGTCGTGCACACTGTCTGGCTGTTGGTACTTAATGCAGAAGCTGTGGTTTGACTCATGCTCTAGGGCTGTGCTCCAAGTGCATGCTGACAGAGCTTGGCTCCCTTCTGTGAAATTTCATACTTGGGAATTTGAAGCCCACTGTGAACTAAAAGTAACCTTTAAAAAAAAAAAGTATGTTTGGCCCCGGGCAGACAGCTCAGTTGGTTAGAGTATCATTCTGATATGCCAAGGTTGTGGGTTCAGTCCCCCATCAGGGCACAGACAAGAACCAACCAATGAATACCTAAGTAAGTGGAACAACAAATCTCTCTTTCAGTCTCTCTGTTTCTCTCTCTCCCCCTCTCCCTCCCCCTCTGTCTGTCTGTCCCTCTCCCTTCCTTTTTCCCTCTAAAAATCAATAAATAAATTTTAGAAATTAATAAATAAATTTATTTACCTAAATAGAAACCCCTGATCTAGTCTCAGAGCAGCAAGAGACCTTTGAATGTTATATAATCTAAGTTAAGAAATATTCTGAAAACAGCCCTGCCCGGTGTGACTCAGTGGATTGCATACCAGCCTGTGAACCAAAGGTCGCAGGTTCAATTCCCAGTCAGGGCACATGCCTGGGTTGTGGGCCAGGTCCCCAGTAGGGCGCCTGCCAGGGGCAACCACACGTTGATGTTTCTCTCCCTCTCACCCTCCTTTCCCCTCTCTCTAAAAAAAAATAAATAAAATTAAAAGAAAAAAATATTCTGAAAACCAGTTGGATAAACATTGAAGAGGGATTAAAACTCATGCCTCTTGATTTATCTGGTGGTCACCCCATGGGCTGGCCAAGGTTGTCTTAGCCTTTGTTCTTCTCTGTTCAGGAATTCTTTTCTTCCTTTACTTTTAAATTCCCAATTTTATTCTCTGTTGTTGGGTTCTAAGATGTTCGTTTTCAGTGTGGAATACCTTGCCGGTGCTGGCCGATACCTGTGAGTGGTCACTGTGTTATGCTGGTATGTCTGTGCGCCTTGTTCCACCTCGCTCCTTCTCCGCCCGCTGGTTTGTTTGACTGCTGACTGCTCGCCTTTTCTTGGCCTCGTCAGTGACTGGAAAGTTCCCGCCGACTCTGGCAGAAGCAATCAGCTTTATGTTTTGCTTTCTTTGGATTAATCAGTACTGTCTTATTTTTCTCCCTTTGCCCTCTTTGTGTTAGTCCCTTTGGGTGATTTTGTTGGGTTTTGTTTTTTTATTAATTTTAAGAAATAATATGCCTTTCTGTGATATAGTAAATGTGGAAACCTGGTCCAGGGCCAGAGAGGAAACAGTTTTCATTTATTTAAGCATTTATTTTTAATTTTTTTAGTTGTATTTTTCCATTACCGTTTAACCTGTTTGTACTGCCGGCCGCCCTGTAGCCACCGCACCGTTGTTCACGCACATGAATCTTTTTTCCTTTTTGCTCAGTCGCTCCGTTCCCAAACCTCCCCTCCACCAATGGCTGTCATCTGCTCTCTATGCGGGAGTCTGGCTCTGTTTTGGTTGTCAGTTCAGTGTGTTCAGTAGATTCCACATATGAGTGAAATCATACAGTATTTGTCTCTCTCTGCCTGGCTTATTTCACTTAGCATAATGTTCAGGTCCATCCATACCTTCGCAAAGAGTGAAGTTTTCTTCTTTTTTGTGGCTGAGTAGTATTCCATTGTATAAATGTCCCACAGTTGTTTTATCCACTCATCTACTGGTAGACGCTTGGGCTGCTTCCATATCTTAGTGATTGTAAGTAACACTGCAATGAATATTGGAGTGTTTATGTTCTTCTAAATTAGTGTTTTAGGTTTTTTCAGATATGTTCCTGGAAGTGGAATCACTGGGTCACAAGGTAGATCCATTTTTAATTTTTTGAGGTATCTCCATACTGCTTTCCATGTGGTTGTACCAGTCTGCATTCCCACCAACAATGCAAAAGGGGTCCCTTTTCTCCACATCCTTGCCAATGCTCGTTGTTTGTTGATTGTTGATGATAGCCATTCTGACAGGTGTGAGGTGATAATCTTATTTGGTTTTAACTTCTATTTCTCTCACGATTAGTGACGTTGAACATCTTTTCATATGTCTCTTGGCTATCTGTATGTCCTCTTTGGAGAAGTGTCTTTCAGATCCTTTGTCCATTTTATAATTAGGTTGTTTGTTTTTTTGGTGTTGAATTTTGTAGGTTCTTTATACATACTGGATATTAACACATTATCAGATGTATTGGCAAATACCTTCTCCCATTCTGTGGGTTGTCTTTTTATTTTGTTGATGGTCTCCTTTGCTGTGCAAAAACTTTTTGCATATAAAGTTTAGTTTGATGTAGATTGATATAGTCCCATTTGTTTATATTTTCTTCTTTTTCCCTTGCCTGAGGAGATATATCCTATAAAATATTACTACAAGCAGTGTCTGAGATTTTACTGCCTATGTTTTCTTCTAGGATTTTTATGCTTTCCGGTCTAATATTCTAAGTCTCTAATCCATTTTAAATTTGTTCTTGTGTGTGGTGTAAGAAATTGGTCTAGTTTCATCTTTCTGCATGTATCTGTCCAATTTTCCCAACACCATTTATTGAATAAACTGTCTTTAGCCCATTGTATGCACTTGCATTCTGTCGAGTATCAATTGACTATAAATATGTGGGTTTGTTTCTGGGCTCTCTGTTCTGTTCCATTGACCTTGTGTCTGTTTTATGCCAGTACCATGCTATTTTGATTACTGTGGCCTTGTAGTGTAGTTTCATATTAGGTAGCATGATTCTTTGTTCTTTCTCAGGATCTCTGTTGCTATCCTGGGCCTTTTGTGATTTCATGTAAATTTTTGAGATATTCCAGTTCTATGAAACATGTTATTGGTACCTTGATAGGAATTGCACTGAATCTGTAGATTGCTTTGGGTAGCACGGACACTTTAATGATGTTAATTCTTCCTGTCCATGAACATAGTATGTGCTTCCACTTATTTGTATCATCTTTAATTTCTTTCTTCAGTGTCTTACAGTTTTCCGAGTATGGATCTTTTACATCGTTGGTTAGATTTATTCTTAGGTATTTTATTCCATTTGAAGCAATTGCAAATGGGATTGTTTTCTTAATTTCCCTTTCTGTTAGTTCATTATTGGCATATAAAAATTGCAATTAATTTCTGAGGGAAAGCTCCCAAGCTCATTTTACAAGGCCAGCATTATCCTAATTATAAAACCCAGATAAAGACACTACAGAAAAAGAAAATTACAGGCTAATATCCCTGATGAACATAGATGCTAAAACCTTCAACAAAATATTAACAAACTGAACACAGCAATGCATTAAAAAGATCATACACCATGATCAAGTGGGATTTATTTCAGGAATGCAAGGTTGGTAGAACATTTGCAAATTAATAAATGTCATTCACCACATAAACAAAATGAAGGGTAAAAACCACATTATATTAATAGGTACAGAAAAGCATTTGTTAAAATTCAGCACCCATTTATGATAAAAACTCTTAGCAAAGTGAGAATACAGGGAACATACCTAAACATAATAAAGGCTATATATGACAAACACACTACCAGCATCATACTCAACAGGCAAAAATTACAAGCATTCCCCTTTAAGATTGGGTACAAGACAGGAATGTCCACTTTCACCTCCTTTATTCAACATAGTACTGGAAGTCCTAGCCACAGCATTCAGATAAGAAGAAATAAAAGGCATCCAAATTGGGAAGGAAGAAGTAAAACCATTTTTATTTGCAGGTGACATGATACTGTACTTAGAAAACCCCAAAGATTCCACCAAGAAACTACTGGAACTGATTGATGAATGCAGTGAAGGACCAGGAAAGTTTTTAAGTAGATCATTGGTGTTGAGAAAAGGAATATTAACTCAGATTTCTGATATGTTAATTTTACTGTGGCTGGTAGATAACAGTTAGTTGGTGCCGCTTTACCGTGTGTACACGTGTATAGTTACGTAACTGTGCATAAAGTTGTTTATGTATAATAATGACTCTTCTGAGGTCAAATTTACAAAAGGAAGAAAGTTAACATTGCTTTGTGTTAGACAAAGTGCTATTACCTTCAGTAATCTTTATATCTACACAGTGACTCTAAATATAGGACCATGGCTCCGATGGTAATAACTAGATAAAGGAACTTAAAAAGCAGAGCACCAAATTTGTTCTGAGGCTGTCAGCCCCAATATGAAGTGACTGTTAGGCAGTTGAAAAATCCTACAGCTTAGATACTATATATATAAATTTCTGATAATCAGTATCTTGAAATACTTCACAGAGTTTTCAGGTCCTCTCATTTATGAGAGGAAGTAACAATTCTTCGTTTATCTTAAATCTTTTATGTTGACGATTTTATCCTTAATTAACAAGGCATTGGTGTTTTCACTGTGAAAATGGTTTTCCTGGATTTATAGCTTAGTCCATTAATGTAGTGTTTTAAAACGGACTAGTATTAGCCTGGATAGTTATATTTACACAAAATCAACTTAAAAATTGATTTTGGAGTATCTTAATTTTAAAGATCACATCAGACATCTGTTCTTCCTGTGTTGGGTCTACTCTATCGAAGTATTAACTTCTGGAGATCTAAGGAATAAATGTAGCACACTCCACTTCCAAGACAGATGGACAGCCGTTGCCATTCCCTGGTTGGGACTTGAGGAAGGCCCAGAGAGGCACACCCTGGCTATTATAATAATAACGGTTATCTTTACATAAGCAGTTACTATCAGGCCGTATGTAAAGTCCCATTTAGTATTCATAACAGCCCTACTAAGATAGGTTAGGGTGATGCCCATTTTGCAGATTAGGAAGCTGAGAGTTTCCTCAACTAAACATTATCTGCTTCACCTCCTGATGCCCTTTGATGGATTGATTCTTGTCATTCCTATCACCTCTGGTCCATTCTGTACATCACTGCTGATCCCACCCATGTTCTTTACAACATTCTCCTTCAGAAGCACTTTAGAAGACTCCATCCGCATAGGGGTAAAGCCCACACTTCAGTACTCACAGATTGGCCCCATTTCTTTAACCCTACATCCACAGCCTCCTTACCAGAACTTGCTGTACATCTGTACACAAGGTGATCCAGCCTGTTCCCTGCCCCAACATTGGCAAATGCCTGCTCTTTGCCAGGCGCTCAGTTAGAATCTGAAGTACACAGTTCCTGCCTTCGAAACTTTGTAGTTAGTGGCAGGACAGACCTGGGCATAAATCACTTCTCTTTTCATTGTTACAGTGACTTACTTCACTTAGCATAATATCCTCTAAGTCCATCCATGCTGAAACAAATGGTAAACTTTTGTTCTTTTTTATAGCCAAGTAATATTCCATTATATATGTGTACCACACCTTTTTTTTATCCACTCCTCTATCGATGGGCACTTGGGTTGCTTCCACAGCTTGGTTATTGTAAGTAGTGCTGCAATGAACATAGGATAGGGGTGCATATATTCTTTTGAATTAGTGTTTTGGTTTTCTTTGGGTATATACACAAAATTGGAATTACTAGGTTGTAAGACAGTTCCAGTTTTAACTTTTTGAGATATCTCCATATTGCTTTCCACACCGGCTGTACCAATTTGCATTCCCACCAACAGTACATTAGGTTTCCCTTGTCTCCACATCCTTGCCAATGCTCATTGTTTGTTGATTATTGATGATAGCCATTCTGACAGGTGTGAGGTGATACCTGACTGTGGTTTTAGTTTGCATTTCTCTGATTAACATATTAAACATGTTATATGTCTTCTCTAATAGACATTAAAAGATATCTGTTGGCCATCTTTAATGCTCTTTGGAGAAGTGTCTGCTTAGGTCTTTCCCCATATTTTTAATTGGGTTTTTTGTTGTTGTTTTTCTTTTCTTTTTTTTTTTTTTTGGTGTTAAGTTGTATGAGTTCTTTATAAATTGTGGGTATTAACCTCTTATCAGATGTATCAGTGATGAATATGTTTTCCCATGCAGTAGATTGCCTTTTCATTTTGTTGATGGTTTCCTTTGCTGCAAAAACTTTTTAGGGGGAACACTTTGTAAAGTATATAATTTTCTAACCACTATGCTGGATACCTGAAACTAATACAAAATAATATTGAATGTAAGCTGTAATGGAAAAAAATTAATAAAACTTGAATTAAAAATTGAATGGGATATTAAGTAAAAATGAGTTAAAAAAGAAAAGGAATGGTACAAAATTTCTATTAAAATAATCTTACTTACATATTTTTTAAAAATCACATCTTTATATTTATGTACCCAATTCCAGATTGGCTTAGAGCTCTTGCCCTTGGTGAGACTGTCTCAAACCATTCAAGGCACAAATGATTCTGCCTTCCTCTGAATGCAGCCTGAGCTATCAAATATTTATCTTCAAGTTTTGACCTTCTTTTCTTGTGATTGGATCTTAACCCAATTTTAGGTTACAGATTTCATAGACAAAGTCAGGATTTTAATGTGTCTTTGATCTCTAAACTCTAATATTTAAAGGGAAGGTTGATTAATTGGTAATAATCTATAAAGTTTTATAAAGAAAATTTTGGTCTTGGACTACCATACTTTTAATATATTGTATTATGTTCTGAAACCAACATGTATTAAAGTATAAAAATTAGTTTGGCACACAAATATGACATATCATTTGTTATTCTGAATTTTTAAAACCTGGTGCCAAGTCTTTTTTTTAATGAAATTAATAATATTACTGTGACACCTTCCTTTCCATTAGTTATCAGCACAGGAAGAAAGCCTTTTGCATAGGAGCCAAGCCTGAAAAAGACACTAATAAATAAAACACCCCGGGCTCCAGTCCTTTGAGTTGGGTGATTTGTTAAAACTGCCATGAAAGGTAAATGGCGTGAGCAGGAACGGTCCTGAGTCGGGACGTAGGAAACCTGGTTTAGTCCTGGCTCCGGTCACTCGGTGGGTGACCCTGATGCAGTCAGAAGCACGGTGAGCTCCAGTTTGGCCTCACTCGCCCGATGACGCCGTTCGCATCATAGCAGGCATAGTGGGGTTTGGACCCACCAAAGGGTGGGTGCCTCTCTCTGTGTTGTTAGATGAATTTTATCTATGTACTTACTTCTATGTTATATTAATTTGCTAGGACTACCGTAACAAAACACTCATAGACTGGGCTGCTTAAACAACAGAAATTTATTCTCCCACTATTCTTGAGGCATTAAGTCCAAGGTGTTGGCACATTTGGTTTCTTCTGAGCCCTCTTTCCTTGGCTTGCACGTGCCACCTTCCTGCTGTGTCCTCACCCGGTGTTCCCTGTGTGTGTACATCCCTGGCATCTTTCCATGTGTCCGTATTTTGCATTCTTCTAAGGATGCCAGTCTGACTGGATTAGGGCCCACGCTAATGGTTTTATTTTAATATCATCACCTCTTTGAAGGCCTTATCTCCAAATATAGTTGCATTCTGAGGTACTGGCTGTTAGGGCTTCAACTTTTGAATTTTGAGGCAACACAGTTCAGCCTATAACATCTATTTAAAATAACACTCTTTGTTTTAAATTCTGTGTAGAAAAACTGGTATAAAGGAGAAACTAAAAATAGCCTTCTACACACTTACTGCCTGTTATTAAAAAGGGGAGGATATAAGTACATAAAAAGGGAATTCAAACTGTATAAAAGGGAAAATAATACTCTCCTGGCCCCTTCCTTCTGCGCTAAGGGAACTTCTTTCAATACAGTTACATAGATGTTTGCTATATAGACACCAGGTCCCTTTTTTCATGTTTTAATGTATCAGACAGAATACAGACATCTCCGTATCTGTACACACTCTGTATTGGCCTTCTTTCAAAAGGCTACGTAGTATTCCGTTGTATATGTACCAGATTTTAATTTAATTAGGCACATGTTAATGGGCATTTAGGTTGTTGCCAGGGTTGCTCATCTGCCCCCCATCTTCCTCACCCCCATAGCAAACAATAGAGTTGAACTTCTTTTAAAAACCCATGATGGAAAAAACAGTGACAAGCCACCTAACAAAAATAACTAGCACCCAATGTTGATGAAGACAGCCTTTGCTTTCCCCCTTCTGTTTATTGGTCCTTGCTGCGACAGGAGTTTCAGTCTGTCTCACCTTCCGGAACCCGACCACATGCCAGTGCCTGTCCTTCCTCTCTTCCTTCGACAGCGTCAGCTCGTCTCTGTACGACAGTTCTTCTTCCTCAGGAGGCAAGGTCTGTTCAAATCATTAACAGGCATAGACTATTGTTAGTTGAATTAAACAGTTTTTCTTCTAAGAATTGCTGTTTCCAAGCCTATGGGTGCACAGGTCCACTGTTTGGAGAGGGACCAGCTTTCTCATGGCCCACGAGCAGCGTTACTGCTTAATCAAGATTTACACTTGAGACTGGGGCACCCTGCGCTGTTGAGTCCTTGGACCCCCCAAGCTAGGGGTGCCGCCCTGAGACGGTGTGCGGGGAGGAGGCCCCTGTGCTATCGTTCTGCAGGCCCAACTGCCGTAGCCACAGGTTTCATCTGGCGTCATTGTGCAAGCTGTGCCACGGTGCAGATGTTCTTCATGAGGAATTACCTTCATTTCTGACTCATTTTAGGAAATGAGGCAGTCTGCCAGAGGTGTTTCTTCATTTCCATACCCCTGGAGAGTTCATTTTCTCCTGGGATTTCTAGCCGCATGTGGGCAGTGCTTTACTTACCCAGATGTGAGAAAGATGAACAGTCCTCTTCTAAAGCAGCCCTTACTTCCCTGCAGAACCCAACGTGAGAGCTCAGAGGTAGCTTGTGCGCTTATTGATGTAAATATTTCGGAGGCTTTGGTCTCATGATGCTTGTGGACATGCTGTGTGTGTGGGCTTTGGTGCAGGAAAAATGTAATTTAGGAACAGATTTAAAAGGTTGTCTGGAGTGTTTCTAATTACTGTTTGTTTAGTTCACCATTGCCTAATAAGTAGATTTAAGTAACCTTGGGGGCAGGGAGTGAAATGTTCATATTATAGTCAACCATGCAAATCAGATTCTAACTCAGCATTGCATAGAACACACCATGGAGCCAGTTCATAGACTTGTGCCATTGAATTTAAAACTTAGAACAGAGAGCACTTTGGAATGGGCACTTCCCACCTGTCATTCACCTCCATGAATTACACAGATGTCTAAAATCAACCTGTGAGGTACAAACTCATTTAAAATGCATCAGTGGCCTTTGGCATTTAGTTCATAAAAATATATGTTAAGGATAAAACTTTCCTTTGCCATATTGCATATATAACTCTAAGCAGCCATATTTCATTAGCATAGTTGAATTAAATCCTTAGGCTTCTCTGGATTACTATGTTAAAGTCTTTTCAGTTGGTTAAAAAAACTATTAATTTAAGATAAGAAGGAGAGAGGAAGAACTTACGAGCTTCCGTTTGCTTCCGGTGTTTCTCCTCCCTCAGTGGCTGTAACAGGAAACTGAAGTATCCAAAGGGCCTAGAACAGTGGTTCTCAACCTTGGCTGAACCTTGGAATCAGCCTAGGAGCTTTAAAAAATGCTGATGCCTGGGTCCCAACCCCAGGTTTAGTCGTCTAGAATGCAGCCTGCACTGGGATTTTTAAAAGCTCTGCAGAGGATGTTATTGCACACTGTGAGTTGAGAACCACAGACCCAAGATATCTGGGACTCAAGGGGGTCATCACCTTTGGCAGCGCTCCGTCTTGGTTGCAGACTGGTTTTACCTTAAAAGCTTCTCAGATAGACACTGGTTCTCTTACCAATTGAAAGCATGTTTCCAGGGGAGGGAGCCAGTATTTTTAGAAACCTTCTAGGTGATTCTTATGCGCAGCAAGGGTTGTGGTCAACTGACATAACCTAACCATCCCATATCACAGGTAAGGGCAAATGTGAGCTAGAAGGGTCAGATGCTGCGGAGGCAGGTCTGGGACTCAGGTCTGATGCCTCTGACCAGTGTCTCTGCTGCCTGACACTGCCTCTTTATATTACATGCCTGTTGTATTTATTAATGCCTCCTCATCCTTCAGGTGATGCTCCTGCCTCCAAGAGGCCTTTACTGAGAACTCCCACTCTCCCTTCCGGTCTGGGTAAGATGCCCTTTGTATCTGAGCAGCACCCTCACTTATCTTTCCCCTCTGTCAGCTCCAGCAGGACAGAGCCCATTTCTTTGTTGTACTTTCTGTAACTTGCTGGCATGCCCCAGAGTCACAGACACTATTTATTGTATTGAAATTCCCTAACTTTTTATTTATCAATTAGTCCACATGGATTGCTAAATTTAAAAAAAAAATCCATTCCCATATGCTATCTTCTGAAAATAGTTTCTAAAAGCAAAAGTTATTTTTTACCTGTCAATAGCCAAGGTCTCACACAAGGGCTTCCTACCCCTGCCTTCCAGAAGAGGGCTTTTGGGCTGAACAGAAAAAAGAAAAAAGTTTATCAGGGGGGTTTTGATGACAAAATAATGAAAATAAAATTTTAGTAACTGTACTTGTTGCTCAAGATACTTACAACAACCAGGATCTTTTGAATAACATACTTAAAGTGTGTATGTTGTACATGAAAGGGAGGGAGTCTGTAGCATTACCTTAGGGAGAAAATTTGAAGAAACGTAGTGCTATTTCATGAAAATGGGTGTTAAGGACTAAATTGTTTCCTTTACCATATTGCATATATAACTCTGAGCAGCCATAGTTGAATTAAATCCTTTTCAGTTGACTTAAAAAACTATTCGTCTGTCATCCCAGTTTGCTTAACGTTTTACTTGGCCAGGGTCTTATTTTTATTTGGAAGTATAGCCTTATGTTTACTCTTGTAGCTGTGACAGCAAGCGGATTGCAACCAGTGCCTCTTCACTTTCCAGGTGGCCGTGAGGCTCCACAGAGGAGTAACAGAAAGTACCTGTTTTCTTGTTTGGAGAATTCAGAGTTCAAAGTTTTTAGAGCAAACACTGCAAACTTGGCAGTGTTGTAGGGTGGATATTAAGATGTTGTAGACAGGAGAGAATAATGACCAGAGTGTGTGAAAGCATTACGAAGTCTTAATAAGAGACTTTTTAGGTTCATGCTTTGTAATTGGGGAACTTCATGTGCAGGGAAGTGGTCAAGGTGGCAGCATATAAGTAAAGCTACCGTTTACCAGGGGAAATCTTCCTAAAGGAAATATTCTTAAAAATTCCAGGGAAAGCTAAGTCATTGGGCTGGAGGTCCGTGCACAACATTTTTATATCAAAATAACTTTCATTGTAAGACCTGAAATTGTCAAATTCCTGGAAGGAAAAAGGTGGTCAGCTCCTTGATAGACATCTTGGCAGTGCTTTTTCGAATGTGACATGAAAAGCAAAAGCAACAAAAGCAAAAATAAATAGGTGGGACTGCATCAGACTACAAGACTTCTGCACAGCAAACTAAACTAACCTACCAAAGGGGAGAAAATATTCACAAATCACATGGTTGATAAGGGGCTTATCTCTGAAATATATAAGGAACTCATACAACTCAATAGCAGAAAATGCAATTAAAAATCGGAAGAGACACTCTTTCAAAGAAGACATGCAGGTGGCCAGCAGGTACATGGGAGAATGCTCAGCATCAGGACTCATCAGGGAGATGCAAATCAAAACCACAGTGAGCTATCACCTCACCCCTGACAGGATGGCTGTTATCAAAAAAACAAGACATGAGAGTTGACACAGATGTGGAGAAAAGCGAACCCTTGTGTACTGTTGGTGGGATTGTAATTTGGTGCAGCCACAAAGGAAAAAAAGCATGGAGAGTCCTCAGAAAGTTAAAAATAGAACTACCATATGTTCCAGCAATTCCACTTTTGGGTATTTATTGAAGAAAGTGAAAATGCTAACTACAAAAGACATATGAGGTGTGTCTGGAAAAAAGTCCAACCATTTTTAATATAATGGGAATGGTTTGTGCGACATCTGTATAACCTGGCAGCCAAGGAGAGTGAACTTGAGTGCGCATGTGTGAACAATGATGACTTCACTGTACTAGTCAGTGGGGGTGGCAGATGCTGTTGAGTGAGCGTGTGTACTGTGTGGCCACCACATTGAAAATGACTGAGTGAGTCATTGCTGCATTATTTACATTATTTAAAAAGCTAAGTGTCTATTAATGGATGAATGAATAAAGAAAAAAATATATATAATGGAATAATACCCAGTCATAAAAAAGAATGAAATCTTGCCATTTGTGACAACATGGGTGGAACTCGAAGGCATTATCCTAAGTGAAATAAGTCAGAGGAAGACTAATATTGTATGTCTCTTACAATTCGAAAGCTAAGCAACAAACCAAGCTTGTAGATACAGGGAATAGATTGGTGGTGGCCAGAGGCAGGGGGTGGAGTGATGGGAGGAGTGGGTGAAGGGAATATAAATTTCTCTTAAAAATCTGCTACAGGTGTATGACATACAAAAATAACTCTAATTATATTGTAAAATAACGTATAAAGTGTTCATGATTTTTTTAAAGAGAAAGTATGACATTTTAAAGAACCACCTCCTTCCAGTGTCTCCTTTGCTGCTACTTGGATGAAAAATTAACAAACCAATAGAAGTTTTATAGTACATTCTTATACTTATAGTACATTCTGGAAGTGAAGGAGGAGGGAAAGGAAGAAAGTTGATTAACTAAGTAAGGCCCAGTGTTCAGTGGCTTTGTTCATGCTGTGCTGTGGAATCCTCATGACTGCCCTACACATTGGGCTTCATTCACAGCAATTTTAACATGTGAGGAGGTATACGAGGTCTGTCCTGAAAATATCCAGCCATTGGTAATAAAACGAGAATGGTTTGCTTAATGTTGGTGTAACCTGGAAGCCAAAAGGAGTGGACTGGAACATGCATGTGTGAACATTGATAACTTCACTGTACCAGTCAGTAGCGGCAGTGGATGCCATTGAGTGAGCATGCATACTATATGGCCATCACATTCAGAATGAGTGTGTAGAGCAATGAATCTGCATCAAATTTTGCATTAAGCTGAACATTCTTCCACAGAAACTATTTGCATGATTCAGAAGGCTGCAGCTATGGGCAACTGGTAATTGGTGGCTTTATCATGACAACACCTGCACACACTCATGCATCACATCTCATGCAGAGTTTTGGCCAAATATCAAATCGCCCAGGTGACTCAACCTCTCTACAGATGTGGCACCATGTGACTTCTGGCTTTTCCCAAAACTAAAACCACCTTTGGAAGAAGAGATTTTAGACTGTCAATGAGATTCAGGAAAATATGATGGGGCAGCTGATGGCGATTGGGAGAACTGTGTGAGGTCCCAAGGTGCCTACTTTGAAGGAGACTGAGGTGTCATTGTCCTGTGTACAGTGTTTCTTGTGTCTCCTTCCATAAATGTCTTTTTCATATTATATGGCCAGATGCCTTCTGGACAGACCTTGTATATGCACCTGTCCACTAGGGAGCAGAACTAAAATTTGAATACAGATCTATCTCATTCCAGACGCCTTGTATTTTTCACCAAGCTCGACCTCTTCTGTCATGAGAGTAGAGCGGTCTCTAGAAGAGGTTGTTATTAACTATGGGTATTTACCATGCTGATAGAAGAGGGATGACTCTTGCCTCCCTTAGAGTTGTTATTTAACACCAGTAAATTAACATTTATAAACTTCTGTCAAACAGTTAAAAGCATTTCTGCGCAATGTCCTATAAAGTTCTGACTTTAAAAATGACATGTTATTGCAGCAGTCCTCTGAGTCCTAGTGATAGTCATTGTCATGACTTGAAAAGAAGGAAAGGAATAATCAACAATGCCCATTTTTGTTCAAAACACAAGAGAATCATATAGGATCTTGTGCTCTCTCCGACATCAGGCATTTGACATGGGGAAGACAGCAAAGCAAAATGCTTGGTAATTGCGCTTTGCCGTGCAGTTGCTGGGTTTGAGAATCCTGACTGCCGCCTATACTAGCTGTGTGATCTCAGGCGAGAGACCTGAGCTCTTTGTGCATTAGTTCCTTTTTAGTAAGATGGGAACAATAATAACTTGATTGTCATTTTAAGAATTGGAATACCGTAAAGTGTACCAAGAGTTAATATTGTGTGCCACGAACTAAGTGCTCAGTAAATGTTTACCCCTTCTTGGTGGACAAAAGCTAGATGCCACATGGTCCAGTGATCCCACTACCAGGTATTGACTGAAGAGAAATGAAAACCTGTGTTCATCTAAGCCCTTTTAGCAAAAGTTCATAGCCGTTTTCTTCATAATAGCTAAAACCTGGAAAGAACTCAAACATTCATCGAATGGAGAATGGATAAACCGTGGCTTGAATAGTATTCATACTACAGAATACTATTCAGGAGCAAAAAGGAACAAATTACTGATCCAGGCAACACCGTGGATAAATCTCAAAAGCATTGTTCTAAGTAAAAGAAGCCAGATACAAAGGCTGTGCACTCTTCGATTCCGCTTATATGACATTCTGAAAAGGCAAAACCGTAGGACAGAAATCCTGTCGTCGCTTGCCAAAGACTGCAGTTGGGTGGGAGAGTGACTGCAAGAGGGAACTTCGGGGGTGACAGGAATAGACGGAGCCGGTGTCTTCATGGTCGTGGACCTCGCATGATCGTGTTCATTGGTCAAACGCACCAAATTGAACACGGGTAAATTTTCACTGCGTATGAGTTAGAACCCAATGAGATGATTTTTTTTTAAGTCAGGTGCTACAACACGAGCAGAGACTAGTGGAAGAAAGTGGGGTTGGAGTCAGTGAACAGCCAGAAGTTTCAGAAACTGCAGCTGTTCTTTGTTTTCAGTGATTGTCTAAGACAGAAGGAATGAATGTGCTAATTTTTCTCTCACAGGCTGTGACTTAGAAAAATGTAGCGACCTGTGCAATAGTTCTGTCCTGCTCTGCCGTATCTGATTCTCTGCTGCAAGCATTGGTCTGTCTCTCATTTCCTGAACACTGGGAGCTGTTTCTGTTTTGCAGGCACAGGGCCCTTCTGGGTTGCTTCCTGGGAGGATCCTGCAGGAGGGCTCGCTGTGGGGTAAGGTATTTGAGGAAACAGCCTGCTGGTGTTGTAGCCAAATTGAGGGTTACTTCTCCAGATTATTAAGTAGTCTGAGCACACTTACGGGTAAGGAATGGTATCTCAGAGCGTTGTTCTTTCACCATGAGTCACAGAGACCCTTGGCACTTTCTCACACTGTTCCTGTCTACCTCAGCATGGGGCACAGCTGACCGCTCCCTCCTTCCTGAAATTCTTTCTTCACTTGGCATCTGTGATGTTCTTCCATCTTGCTTCTTCTGCTTACAACTCACTTGTTCTTTCTTGTCTCCCCTGCTGGATCCTTCTCCTCCTATTCCTGGCCCCTAAACTTTACAGTGCCAAGGGCTTTGTTCTCTGACCACTTCCCCATCTCCACTCATTACTGGGACGATCTCATTCATTTCCAGGGCCTTAAATACCGTATATGTTGATGATTTCCACATACTTATCTTTAGCCCCTATCATTCCCTTGCTTTTCAGATGCCTGTTTTATCTCTCCACATGGTGGTTTAATAGACATCTCAGATGTGATATGTCCAAAACCAATTTCTTGATTTATTTTCTGAACCTGCACTTCTTCCATGGTTCCTTATCTCAGCAGTGACTCCACCAGTTGCTCAGTCCAAAAACCTGAAGCCGTCCTTGATTCTTGCCTTTCTCTCATGCCTCATATTTGATCCATTTGCATCTATGTGCAATCCAAGCACCCCTAATCTCCTACTCCTGCACCTAAATCCCAGCCCTGGCCACCCCCCGGTCTCCCTGGAATTTCTGCAGTGGCTCCTAAGTCATCTTCCTGTGTCCAGCTGTGTACCTCATGGTCTGAGTTCACACAGCAGCCACAGCGATTCTTCTGCTTTATACTTCTGTATACTACTTGCAGTGGCTTCTCTACAAACAATATAAAGTCCAAACTCTTAGCCACGTACTCTAAGGCCCCTGCTACCTCTCTGTCCCCATCTCTTCCTTCTCTGCCTGTCTCTTAAGGTGCTCCAGCCACACCGGTCTCTCACTGTCCCTTGACACGCCATCCTCCCGCCTGGAACACTGTTCTCTTCCTCTTTCCACCTCCCAGCCTCTTCCTGTGTAGAATTCTTGCACCCACACTTCACTCAGTTCTCCCTCAAATGCCACCCTGTCAGAACTGGCGTCCCTGACTCACCCATCTGAAATATCGCTGTTATTATCCATCCCCTTCACATGCTTTATTTGACTTCAGAGCATGTATCTCCACTTGAAACTAGTATTTGTTTATTGCCTCTTCCCCTGGTAGGTTGTAAGCTCCATAAGGACATTGGTTTGGTGCTCAATAAGTATTTGTTGAACAACTGAAAGAATACATGAGTTAATGCTCTGGCACCCTGACATTAAAAATCAAAGAACCACACACCCTCCTGGACCCTGACATACCTCTCCATCTGTCACCCAATTTCATTGTCCCCTTTTTTAAAAAATAACTTTATTTTATATCTTTAAAAATATTTTATTTATTTATTTTTAGAAAGAGGGAGAAAGAGAGGGAAAGAGACATCAATGTGTGGTTGTCTCTTGTTCAACTTCTACTGGGGACCTGGCCTGCAGCCCAAGGCATGTCCCCACTGGGAATCAAACTTGTGACCCTTTGGTTCACAGGCCGGCACTCAGTCCACTGAGCCAAACCAGCCAGGGCTCATTGTCCCTTTTTAAGGCAGAATTTCTAAAATGTTATCTAGGTGTGCTCCAGCTATTTATTACTCCTTTACTCTTTACTTTGTTACGATTTGGTGTCTTTTGCTATCACTCTTGTGAAATTTCTCAGGGTCATTCAAGATCTATGTGTTGCAGCTTCTGGTAGGTACATTCTCATCCTGTCTTACTGGGTCTCCAACTAGCTTTAAGAACAGTTTTCTGTTGCATTAGAAATTCCCTCCTAACTTGGCTTCCCCCTTCCCAGCTAGTCATTTCTTCATCCTTTCCTGACATTCCCTTCTTATTGGAACTCAGAATACTGAGAAGTGCTCAGGTGTGGCTTGGGCCCTCTTCTCTCTGTATTCTGACCTGTTCCCTGGGCTTTAAATACCAGCACTGAGCTGATGGTTCCCCACTGTGTATGTACAGCACTCACCTCTTCTGAGCTCTGGACCCTATTTCTGCTGCCTCCTTGACATCTCTTCGGATGCCTCATGCCCAAGGAAGGACTCTTAAAAAAAATTAAAAATGTTTCCAAATACAGTCGACACACAATATTATATTAGTTTCAGGTATACAACATAGCAATTAGATATTTATATAACCTATGAAGTGATCACTCTGATAAATCTAGTTGTATACCATCCATAATTATTATATCATTGACCATATTCCTTATACTGTACTTTACATGTCTGTGACTATTTCATTTATTTATTTATTTACTTATTTATTTTTATTGTTGTTCAAGTTCAGTTGTCTCCATTTTCCCACCACAGCCTTCCCCCACCCCACCCCCCTCCACCTCCCACCCCATCCCACTTTGGCTTTGCCCATGGGTCCTTTATACATGTTTCTTGATGACCCTTCCCCTATTTTCTCCTGTTAGTCCCTCTTTCCTCTCCCCTCTGGTCACTGCCAGTTTGGTCTTTATTTCAATGTTTCTGGTTATATTTTGCTTGCTTGTTTGTTTTGTTGATTAGGTTTCACTTATAGGTGAGATCATATGGTATTTGTCCCTCACTGCCTGGCTTATTTCACTTAGCATAATGCTCTCCAGTTCCATCCATGCTGTCCCAAAAGGTAGGAGCTCCTTTTTCCTTTCTACTACATAGTATTTGTACAAACTGATGATTTGTCCATCACAGTTCCCAAGGTTCTCTTGGCTCGCTGCTCTGTCCTATCTACCCAAACCTGCCTTCCACACTCCGTCTGGGCTCTCTCCATCGGTGCTACCACCATCCTCCCAATTTCCAGTGTCAGAAACCCGGGTGTCATTCATCTTTAGTTTCTTCCTCATGTCGGCCCTTCCCCAGCACTTTCAGTTCTAGCTTCAAAATATATTTTGTATTTGTCTTCTCTGTCTCCACAATGACTATCTTAAGCCAACATTGTTGCCTGGACCTCAACAATATCTAATAACAGGTCTGCTGTCACTGCTGTTGCCACAGCAGAGTGCGCAGCCATGCTCTGATGCCACACGCTGCTTTCCTGTCAGCGCATGGTGGCCTATGGCACCTGCCTCCTCTTCCGCCTTGTTTTCTTCCCAGCCTCTCCTCTCTCACTCCCTTTCAGTCCCCCTGACCTCTTTGGTCATGGCAGTAGTTAGGTGCTTGAGCACAGCAAGGCACTTTCTGCTTCAGGACCATTGGCTTGCTTTTCCCCCTTCCTAGAACATTCTTTCTCTAGTCCTGCATGGCCAGCTCCTTCTTGTCTTTCAGGTCTCGAGTTAGATACCACCCCTCAGGGAGCCTCCTCAGACCACACTGCCCAAAATACTCCCATCTCTTATGCTCTGTCATAGGAACCTATTTATTTCCCTCTTATCCGCTAAGCACAGTCGGTTATTTTTAAAATATTTGTAATTCATTTCTATTAGAGAATATGAGCTCCCCGAAAGGGGACTTTCTCTGTTTTGCTCACTGTCTTCTGCACACAGCACGGTGCTTGCCGCAGCAGCCATGCATGCGTGTTTCTACGTGTCACGTGGCGATGTGTTTGACATGAGTCCTCATCTCCGTTTTATTAAATAGGGAAAAATTGTTTTTATTTTACCAAAGTTTTGTATAGTTAATACATTTTGCATGATTAGAAAATTAAGTAGTGCTACAAGATTTGTCACAAAAAATAGCATCTCTCCATTTTCTGTTTGCCAGAGGCAAGTGTTTTCAACCTTAGCTGATTAGTTTAGTAATAACTTCTATATTTTTAATTAATATACTTGTATTGTTACCTACCTACTTTTTAGTTTTGGGAATTACCTATTGATGAAAAAGTGCGTACTTAGCTCACTTTTACCCACCCTACCCCTCTCCCCTTTGCACACAGACTTTCCCAACCCTCATTGTCCGGCTGTGGTTGTACTGGGACTCTGGCAAGGTCAACATACAGCGTTTACTGTATTATCACTGTGTAATACTCTCCATAGAAAGCTCCCTAACATAGTTTGATTACTTTTCCTCTTAAGACTACTCAGCAGATATTAATTTTCTTTTAACTTTTGATGTCCTTATTAATATTCAACCTCAGACTTCACCCCAGTTGTAAATCTCTTAATATAGCCAACTACACAGAGAATCCATCCAGTTCATCCTTTTTGAGAAAATTTCTCCTGGAGCCTTCTGACCTTCACTCAGTCTAGGCTGCTTTCTCAGCCCCTAAAAACGTGGGGCCCCCCTCCTGCCCTGCCCCTGAGGACTCTGCTCGCTGTTCGTGTTGGAGCTGTCAGTCGCTGGAATTTAAGGATCACTCTGTGCCGGCTTACGGCTTCATTTTGGTGGAGCACGATCTTCGGTTTCTCACGGAGAAAGGGTGTGAGACAGGCGATTTGGGGGGACTTACACATCTGATAGTTCCTTTGTTCACTCTGGCCTTGAAGAGCTTTCTTAAGTCCACCTGAGGATTTATTTATTGATTTTAGAGAGAGAGAGAGGGAGGGAGGGGAGGGGGTTGATAGAGAGTGAGAAAAAGAGAGGGAGAGGGAGAGAGGGGGAGGGAGGGAGGGAGGGAGAGAGAGAGAGAGAGACAAAAGGGTGTGAAAGAGAAACATCAGTCAGCCGCCTCCTATACATGCCCCAGCCAGGGATCAAACCAACAACCCAGATACGTGCCCTGACCGGGAATTGAACCCGCTCCAACCAATTGGGCCACCTGGCCAGGGCTCACTCTGGCTTTTAATTAATGGCTTCGATGAAGTTTGTAATTCTAAGGTAGTCATCATCTGTTCCCAGAATTTTGAAGCCTCTGCCTTTTAGACTAGGTCTTGGTAAGTTTCTGCCATTCTGACTTGAAATCGTTTGTATGAAACTATTTTTCTCTCTGGAACTTCCACAATGATAAACCTAGGTGTAGGTCCATGTGCACTTAATATGTTGAGAACTTGATTAGCCTTTCCACTGTGGAAACTCCATTCTCCACTCCGCCTGTAGCCTCACCTCTCTCCTTTAAGTAGAAATAGTGTCCGTCCAGTCTCAGGGAAAGATCTCCAATTCTGGGAAATTTCTTTCCTTGACAATTACATCTTCTCCATTTTCTTTGATAATGGACACTCTATTATAATGGCTGTCCTGAATTGGTCCCTAAACTCTTCATCTTTGCTGTTTTATTTCTCTGTCTGTCTGTTCAGCTTTCTTAGACATTTTCTAAGTTCTATCTTACATTGAATTTTTAACCTGCCATCATTTTATTCTAAGAGCTCCTTTTTATTCTCTGAATATTCCTCTCTCCAATAACATCTTGTCCTTATTTCATGGATATCCTTTTCTCAGATCTCTGAAGCTGCTAGAATTTTTATTTTTGTTTCTTTAAATTTCTCCTGTGATTTTTTTCTCTCCTCTAATTTGCTTTGCCGCTTCTCTGTTAGACGCTTTCTTTAATATTGAAAAGTCTTACAGTTCCCTCCTGTTTTAGAGTAGCTATCTAAAGAGAGGATGGGAAGTTCTTTAAATAGTGGATGGGTTTGGCAATTCTTGCTTCATTCTAGGGTGAGCTGGCTGTTTTGTTTAGGAAACCCTGATGTTATTATTTTTAGGTTCCTTTTTTAAAAAATTTTTTAACTAATCAGACTCCCCAGAAAAAATATAAAAATATGACTAGTCAGAAAGCTAAGTGGAAGGCTGTGGGTTCTCAACATGCAGCGGCAGTCTTCCATGTATTTTCTCTTCAGCATGGGGTCCTCTAGTCTGAAGGTCCTTCATTGACTCTTCGGAGAGCACTGGCCAGCCGCCTCCTCCTCCTCGGTGGGTCTGGGGTCTTTGGAGGCAGCCACTCGCCTGTAAGAAGTGAGGGAGAGATTCTGGGGTCTAACTAGTTTAAAGGCCTTTCAGCTAGTTCTCCAACCCACATGCACCCCCATGTCCGGAGGAGCCTGGTGCTGCCAGTCCTGCAACCTGCTGGGGGTTTTATAATTTAAATGAAATTGCTTCTACTTGGTCCTAGTTTTGGACTGAGTTTTCTCCAGTCTGCTAAGCCACTTGCCACTCATCTATTTGTTCTCTCAATCTTCCAAAATTGTGTTACCGTCTCTTCTGTTCCCTTCCACTTTATCTGTTTATGTTCTAGTAGTATTTGAGGGGGGAGCAGATCTAAATGCATGTGTTCAGTGCTCCATCTTCAAATAAAAGTTTTTCTTGACCTGAGGGTTTTTTTTTTCAATCCTCACCTGAGGATATATTTATTGATTAGAGAGAGAGAGGGAGGTGGGATGTGGGGTGGGAGGGAGAGAGAAAAACATCGAACTCCCATACATGCCCTGACTGAGGATCAAACCTACAACCTAGGCATGTGCCCTGACCAGGAGTCAAACCTGCAACTTTTTGATGTACTCAGCGCTCCAACCCACCTGAGCCACCCAGCCAGGGCTTGACGTGAGTTTTTAGTTGTCGTTTATGAAGCATGTGATCACTTGTGTGACATGGATTTCTGTGTGAGCTGCGACTCTCCATTCCCCCTACTTCATTTCTTTTCTTACCTACAGTGGGGCGGGGTATGGTGGAAAGTTCCCTGCCACAAAGCAATATGGGCATTCCCTTCTTCTCATTCTTTCCTTGTGTACAAGGCCATGGAATCAGAGTGTTTCAAAGTCTCTTTGTATCCACAGGTTGATTTCACTTCCTAGAAATGAAGATGCCCCTGTGTCACCCATCTAGGAAACAAGAGTCACAGCAGCCGATGGAAGAAACGCAGAATGTAAATGTCTCCTTGCGTTTGTCAGGCTGGGTGACTCTCACATCTTGGAAGTCCCAAGTAAAATTGTAACCCACATTCCTTGAACAAAAACCGTTAACAGGTTAAAATTTCTGAATTTTTTGCCTCTGGGCTATTTTCAACTGTTAATAGTTCAGCTCCCAAGCATAATTGCTTTCACATTTTCAATAGCTCAAGTGATAGTTTTGAGCCAGAAAAACAGGAGAGATAATAGAGAATGAGGTCTCTTTTATCCCCTCCCACCCTCTGGCAGGGATGGCCGTCCTGGTAGCTGTCCACCAGGAAACGTGTCCTTCCCCTCCAAGCGTGCGTGAGGAGATAGTAGCCCCTCTGCATTTTCTCTGTCCTCCACGTCGCTGTGTCTCAGTTGGATGGAAAGACAGTGGGCAATGCATGTCACTGTGGTTTTGACTGGTGGGTTTGATCACTAGCCCAGTGTGCTCAGTAGTGGTTTGTGTAATGACTGAGGAGAAAATGTGATCTGTGAAGCCAGTGACCTTGTGGCTCAGAGACCAAGGTGAGGTTCCTCAGGGTGGGGCTTCACGAATGGAGGTGAACCTGAGCCACCCCCACCCCCGCCCCCAGCTGCGGGTTGGGGTGGGGAACCAATTTGTCAAAGTTCCCCAGGTTATTGTGATACTGACTGGGGAACTATTGTCTTAGGGACTGGAGGTCAAAAGGAAAAATCTGAGTCCGGAGCACTTGCAGAGCTTGGGAAAAAAATAGTAGAACAGGAACTGCACCTGGCACTCCCAGCCAGCTGATGCGCTGTCCGTCACAGAAGCTAGTTCAAACTCCCTCGGCTTTTCTCATATCTCTACACTACACCCTTTCTCCTCATTCTTGGATAATCTCGCTTCTGAAACCAGAGAGGAAATGGAAACCTTCAGCGGGTACTGCCCCAACTTCTTTTCTTTCCTTCAGAAAACGTGTGTGTGTGCTATGTGTGTGCGTGTATAATGCATATATGAATGTAGGTTTGCACTCATCTTTGCTTCTCTAATTAAAGTTAACCCTTTCACCTATGCCTCCCTTTAACAATGACCCCTCCCATGTTTTTTTCACCCTGGAGTCAGGAAGAGACATCTCAAATAGTGAATGCATCTGGAACCCTTAGCCCAAAGGCATTAGAAGATGCCATGGGTTGGTTACAGAGGAGCAGGCCCCGGCTGGGGCCCCGAATGCCTTCAGAAGGAAAGGTCCATTCAGGGAGGAGGCGCCAACAGGGGAGGCCAGAGAAGCAGAAGAACCTCCGAGAGAAGGAAAGCAAGAGAAGAGAGTCTTCAGAAGAAGTCATGGTCAGCTGTGTCAAAGGCTGTTGAGAGGTCAAATAAGGTGACCATGTGACTTGGACGTTAGGTTTGGCAGTGTGCAAGTCATGGGCGCCCTGAGCTAGAGCTGGGTGCTGGAGGGTGGAGGCTGAACCCGCTGGAGAGGCCCGGCTCCCCTGGAGCCCTGTGGCAGCCGTGGATTGGTCTGTGTGGTGGACAGTGCTGAGCAGGTCGTCATTTTTCCTTCTTATGATAGCCTGTTGTATTTGTTACTTTATTCTGATTACCAAAGCAGTATGTACTCATTGTAAAAGTTTAAACATTAAAAAATTTGACCGAAGGTCATCTTCACAATCATATTCCCTCATATGTAACCACTGTTAATCATTTAACGTATACCCTTCAAGATTTTTCTGTGCATATGCCACCACATACACACACTTTTACACGCCCACTTTACAAAAATTGGTTTATTGCCAGAAAGCCCGTTAAAGCTTGTATTTTGATGTGTGTGTTTCAGACATCTCACTGCATAAGCAGATGTCTTCTCCTGACCCTCTGCACATGTGAGTTCTGTTGAGACGTCTTTGCTGGCTCACGCGGAGCTGCCCTGAACATGCCTGTGCATACTTACTTACGCATCCCTTTCATACGAGGACAGGGACTTCCGTGCGGCAGGTTCCTAGAGTGCAATTGTGGGGTCAAAGGGCAAGTACATTTAACATTTTGTTACTGCTACAGTGCCCAAAGAATAGGGCTTTTTCTTTTTCTTTTTTTTTCTTTTTTTAGGATGGAAGAACTTTGAGCCTGGAAAATGTCAATGAGGGGAAGTAAAGAGTGGGTTGAAGTCACGGGGAAAGTGCTGAGTGTTCCATAGTGAGAAGGCCGTGGCCATGGGAACCAAGACGTGGGAGGAGCATTTGGGCTGAGGGGATGGGTAGGATGAGAGGGGGAGGGTCCTCTGTCTCTGCTGCGCCCCTGAGCCTCGCCCAGCACTGGCACGTGGCAGGCACTCAGCAAATGCTGGTTGGTTGAATGAATCAATAAATGTTGTTTGGTGGATTCAGCAGTGGAACTCATGATGTGTCCATCAGAAAGCGTCAAGTTTCCCACTTTCTCTACATAAAGAAGGTTAAGATTTCCTACTGAAACTGGTGAAGGAGGAGTTAGAGATTGAAAAGGCCCTTCTTAGAGAACCCAGCTGCACAGGTCAGACAGGACTCCAAGTCTAGGCATCTCTTACCTTCCTTTCCAATCAGCCTGCAAGTCCTGTTGATTCTAAGGCCTTAATATCACTGGGTTCCATCTAATTCTGTTCATTCTCACTATTGCGACCATTATGTTAGTTCCAGCCTGGATTTTCTTGCAGCCTCTTGGTCTCCTATATCCTCTTGTGCATGGCTCAGGACTCTCTTTCAGCTCCCAGCCCTGTGCAGCCAGGCTTCTGTTCTCCCTGGAGGGTCATGCAAGTGTTGATTTACCTAAAGCCTTCATGAGTAAATGCCTTGGTGGTCACTTTTATATTTCTAAGACCTACTGTATTGCTTAGATCGCTTTACATGCTCAATAAATGATAGATACTATTTTCTGTAGGAAAGTCTGATGCTTATTTAAACTTGGTACATGAAAAGGACTAGGACAAAAGCAGGCATAATGAGATGAACTTACAAAGACCAAGAATTTAAGGCATTTAATGCTTGAACAAGCTTCAGGATTATTATTCTCTCCCTAGGGAGAGGCAATGTGATTTAAGTGTCATTTGTATTATTATTTTGTAATTAGCATGTTAAAGGCATATTTTTAGAAAATCTAAATGCCTTGCATCTCTCAGATGATTTGACTATATTCAGGTGGTCTGTTTATTTTTTAAAAATTTCAATTAAAGAACTATACTTTGTGGTATTTTCTAGAGTAGAAATGCCTGAACCTTCTTAGCTGCATCTGGCTAGCTAGAGAATAATCACATGATTGAAATCCCTGATGGGATTCTAAAAGAAATGGCCTTCCAATCCATTAAATAAAGAGCTCCCAAATTGGCCTGGAGCGTTTCCATTTGGATCTGCCTTGCATCATCAGGCCCCGCCCCCGTCTCCTGGGAGCGCTGTAGCAGGTCCTTACCTGCTAGCAACTGAACTAGAATTTCAAGTTTCAGAATCGAAGTGGAGTGAAAGAATAGACAGGAGGAGTTGCTTTTTTTCTTTTTGGAGCACACGGCAGTATTCAAACCTTCTAGAGCAGTCTGTTCACAGCTGAGAAGAGCTATGGTCCGAAGACTACGAGGATCATTTACATCCATGGGACCTTCTGGAGCGGTGCGTGGTCCTGGTGGGAGGGTTGCAGTCTTGTGGCACGTGGCATGGGGTCAGAGGTTGCTTGCTCTGGCTGCTCCTTCCCCAGCCAGATCTGTTTCCCTCAAACAGCCACCTGTACACAGCACTGTCAGTGTGTCCTCAGCAGTTAATGTAACCGTCACCCTGGCCACTTCTTCAGCAGAAAGGACTAACTGGGGTCGGATCTGGGTGCCCCACTTCAGAACCCTTCGCTGAGGCTATTGGACTCTTAAAGGATGAGTGGAAGAGAGGGCCTCGCTGCCAAGGTGGAGCTTGACTCGTGGAGTTTCTGCTGAGAGGCACCAGAACAAAGGGTGATGGCTGAATACAGGCATTCAGTAATATTTAGCTTAAAGTAATATTCTGAACTGCTCAAACTGATTCATTCGGAAGGGCTGTTCATCATATCAGCCTTTTACTTAACTTGTGGCTTAAAAAAGTGTGCCAATACATTCAAAATTTAAGGAATGGGAGTGACTTAGAAATATCTGATACAGGAGAAAATGCATAAAAATAGGATTTACATGTTTCTTGAGTTTAATGTTAGACTAATTTTATATGCACTTTCCTAATTTCTGTTGTTACACAACATTAATAAACTGTCATTAGCATCTTTGTTATTTGACATACTCCAAAGGCTAAATATATACCCCTTTAAAAAAGAAAGCCTTTTAGGAGGGGGCAAACACAACATTTTTTCTCACATTACATAATACATGCAGCTAATATTTAGTGTTTACTGTGTGCGGGTTCCACGCTAAACACGTCATTTGCCACAGCTCATTTCATCTTCAAAACAACCCTGGGGGGGGGTGCGCTATTTTTCAGGTGCAGACACCAAATAGTATAAGCTGCCCAAGGTCACATGGGCAGGCAATGGTGGGTCTGGGGTTTGAATTCAGGTCTGTCTGACGCCAGCAGCTGGTCTTGTAGAAAGAGGGCATTCTCTCAGCAGGTAATTATGGAGTGCCTAACATGGCCCAGGCACTATTCTAGGTGCTTGGGATTCAACTACAAACAAGGTGAAATCCCTGCCCTCATGGGACTCAAATGGTATATAACAAGTAATTATTAATTATGTGCTAAAGAAAACTACAGCAGGGCAAGGTGACAGAATGGTGGCTCTATTCTGAGGCTAAATTAGGATTTCAAGGATGTTCTTGCCGGAGGCAGGAATAATGAACAGAAACCTGAATAATGCAAGAGAGCAAACTGCCTGGGACCAAGAAGCAGTACCACATAGTAGTTACAAGCATAGCCAGCATATGGGCTGCCATGTCAAATTCCCATCCTCCTGCTCAATGCTGTGTGGTCTTGGGCAAAATACTTGACTTGTCTGTGCCTCTTCACTGGTGATGCAAAGCTAACAATAATACTTATCTTTATAGGGCTGTGTAAGGATGAAATGTGTTCACATATGAAAAGAACTTAAGATATAAAACAGGCACTAATATTTGTTAAGCACTCCTAACGTATTAGTGTTAAGTGCTAGTTATTATCTAAGCCCTATGGGGTGGTGAGAAATAAATAGCTGGTTTCTGAGTAGATTTTGAAAATCCAGCTGCCTGGATTTAACTGAGGAATTGGGGGTCAGTCAGTATGTGAGGGAAAGGAGTCAGGGATAATGCTAGGAATTTTGGTCTGGTTAATTTGGTGGATTTGAAGGCTATTTATCAGAACGGGGAAGACCTGGGGTGTAGTACAGTTCAGTGTCCGTAGGAACACTCTGATTGTTGTGCAACCACCACCATCCACCATCTCCCAAACGTTTTTGTCCTGCAGACTAAAACTGCACCCATTAAACAAGGACACTCCATTCTTCCCTCCCTCTAATTTTGGCAACCACCACTCCACGTTCTGTCTCTGAATCTGATTACTCTAAGGGTCTCATATTAGTGAACTCGTACAAAATTTGTCCTTTTTTGACTGGTTTATTTCACTTAGCATAATGCCCTCAGGATCCATCCACGTTAGAGCATGGGTCAGACTTTCCTTTTTAAGGCTAAATAATACTCCATTGTATGTTTGTTTATCCATTCACCAGTTGATGGAAACCTGGATTCCCCCCACCTTTTGGCTTTCAAGAATAGTATTGCTATGAATATGGGCATGCAAATATTCAAGTTTCTCCTTTTGGTATATACTGTATAATTTTCTAATTTACTTTTCACTTTGAAATCTATTGTTAGAACTCTCAAGGTCACAAATATTATTCTGCAAAATGATTTTTAAGTATTTGCATTGTATAGTGCCTTATAGTTGAATTTAAGCAAGCAACTATTTCTATTTCCTAGAGATAAAATTTATAAGATGAAACGATATGACTGGTAGTAGAACTTTAGCTACATTTGCCAAGTTGCCACCCAGAAAGCTCCTACTGCCTGGCCCTGGGTATCTCTGTTTGTGTTCCCTGCACCTCTGCTAGCTAGACAGTGTTAACCATTTTCTGTCAGGTTGATAACTAAAAATGGTATATCAATTCTGGTTTTCCTTCTATGCAAAGGTAGGGTTCACTTTCTGGGTTAGAGAGGGTTTGAGGCTGGTTACCTGGGGAAATACTGATTTGGCAGACACTCAGCTTGTGAGACGATGAGAAAAATGGCAGCCCCTGGGGTTCTTCTTTCTTAGACTTTCATTGCAAGGCAATCGCAGGCCTTTTTCTCTGTGTGCATGCAACCAGCTGCTATAATAGGGTTTTCAGTTCTTCTGCTGTTGTGTGCCGAATACATGTTTAGTTACTTTCACAGTTTCTTACGTAAAGTTCAGAAATCTGAAAAGTGCTGGAAAACAGTAGTTTCTGATAATTCATTTGATGATAGAGCCTGACAAATCTGAACTCATTTGATGGAAAAATCTGACCTCAACCAATGTGAAACTGTATTTTTTATTTATCCTGCTTAAAGTGACTTCACATTTTTTGGCTGCAAAATAGAAAAGTGTTTGAAAAAGGGGTGCTCTCCCAGACCTTACTAGGGGGTGCATAGTAATACATAATATGTACATGTAAGAGTTGTTTTTATTTTGTTAAGTAATTTTTTATTTTTCAATTACAGTTGGCATACAGTATTATATTCGTTTCAGGTGTACAACACAGTGATTACACATTTCTGTAACTGACTTAGTGATAGCCCGACAGCCCTAGCGCCCAGCTGGCACCACACACAGTTCCTACAACAGTATTGACTGTGTTCCCTGTGCTGTGCTGTACCTCCCAGGACTGCTTTGTGATGAGCAGTTTGTACTCATCAATCCCTTCACCTTCAACCCCCCTCCCATCTGACAACTGTCAAAAAATTGTTCTCTATGAGTTTTTTTCTGCTTTGTTTGTTTTGTTAAGGTTCCACATACAAGTGAAATCAGCTGGCATTCGTCTTTCTCTGTCTGACTTATTTCATTCAACACAGTACTCTGCGTCCATGCATGTTGCTGCAGGCGGCAAGTTTTCATTTTTCTGGATTGCTGAGTCATATTCCATTGTACACAGGCACCGCTTCTTCTTTATCCATTTACCTATTGATGGGCCTTGGGTTGTTTCCGTGTCTTGACCATTGTAAATAATGCTGCAGTGAGTATGTGGATGCACGTCTTTCTGAGTTAGTAATTTGGGTTTCTTCAGATAAATACCCAGAGGTGGAATTCCTGGGTCCTGTTTGTCTCTTGTTATACCCTTTGTTTTAAAGACTGTTTTGTGCCCTGGCGGATGTAGCTCAGTGGATTGAGCGTGGGCTGCGAACCAGGCATCGCAGGTTCAATTCCCAGTCAGGGCACATGCCTAGGTTGCAGGCCATGTCCCCCAGCAACCGCACATTGATGTTTCTCTCCCTCTCTCTCTCTCTGTCACCCTCCCTCCCTTCCCTCTCTAAAAATAAATAAATAAAATCTTTAAAAAAAAAAAAAAGACTGTTTTGTTTAGTATAAGTATTGCTACCCCAGCTTTTTGTTTGTTTGTTTTTCTGAACTACTTTTTCCGTCCTTTGACTTTTAGTTTGTGTGTGTCTTTTGATTTGAAGTGAGTCTCTTGTAGACAGCATATGCAAGGAAGGGTCTTGTTTTGTTATCCATTCAGTCACCGTATGTCTTTTTATTGGAGCATTTAATCCATTTACACTTACAGTAATTGTAGATAGATGTTTAGTTATTGCTATTTCATTACTCATATTTTTTATCATTTTTTTTTCTTCTACTTAAAGAAGACTCTTGAACATTTCTTGTAATATTGGTCTGGTGGTGAACTCCTTTAGCTTTTTCTTGTGTCATTCTGTCCTTTGATTCTAAAAGATAGCTGTGCTAGGTAGAGTAATCTTGGTTTTTGTCACTTTAAGTGTTTTTTTTTTTGCCAGTCCTTCAACCTACAAGGTTTCTGTTGAGAAATCAACTGACAGCCTTATGGGAGCTCCATTGTAGGTAACTAACTGTTTTTCTTTTACTGCTTTTCAAATTCTCTCACTGTCTTTAATCTTTTGCATTTTAGTCATGAGTCTTGGCGTGGGCCCCTTTGGGTTCATCTTGTTTGAGCCTCTCTGTGCTTCCTGGGTTTGTATGTGTGTCCCTTCACCAGGTTATGGAAGTATTCCTCATTATTTCTTCAGTTCCTTGCTGTCTCCTTCTCCTCCTCCTGGTACCCCTATGGTGCAAATGTCGGCATGCTTGATGTTGTCCCAGAGACCCCTTAAACTATCCTCTTTATGTTAAATTCTTTTTTTCTTTCTGTTGTGACTGGGTATTCCCTGCCGCCTTGCCATCCAAATTGCAGGTTCAGTCCTCTGCTTCGTCCACTCTACCGTTGACTCCTGACTGTATTCCTTCGTGTCGGTTATTACATTCTTTATATCTGACTGGTTCTCTATTATAGTTTTGATGTCCTCTTTTATGCTGTCGAAGTTCTCCCTAAGTTCCTTAATATCCTTATAACCATTGTTTTGAACTCTATATGTGATAGGTTGCTTGCTTCCATTTCATGTAGTTTTTTGTTTGGGGGGGGGGTGTGGATTTCTCCTGTTCTTTTATCTGGGGCATGTTTCTTTTTGGCTGCCTCCCTGTGTGTATTTCCATGTATTAGGTAAAGCTGTTACATCTCCCAGTCTTGGTAGAGTGGCTTTATGTAGTAGATGCCCTGTGGGGCCCAGTGGTAGACTCTTCCTTCTCACCTGACCTGGGTGCTCCTGGTGTGTTCCTTTTGTGGTTGTATGTACCCTCCTTTTGTGGTTGAGCCTTGATTGCTGTTTGGAGGGATTGACCCTTAGGCTGACTGGTTGTCAGGACTGGCCATAACCACAGTGGAGGAGCTGTTGTGTGGGTGCTGACCCTCTGTACCACAGTTCACTTAGCAGGGTTCTGGTTCCTCCCTAATTCTCCCCTTGAGTGTGTCATTGGCGGAGGTGGTTGGGTGGTACTCTGCTGTGGTCTGAAGCTGCCCTCCCATAGGGTGTATTGGCTCAGGCAGAGGTCAGCTGCTGCCTGTGCCCTGACCAGGGCCTGCTGGTATGAGTTACAAAGTGATCTGCAAATGTCTGCTACTTGTGCTGGTCTTGGAGGTACCTGGGAGAGGCTAATCTGAGAACTAGGCTGACTGCTGCTAGTACTGGAGTTGGGGTTGTTTAGCAGGAGGCCCAGAATGTGCTGAGGTCAGATATCTCTTGTTCAGGGTTTGTAAATCTTTTAGAGATTTTAGAAGAGTCTGTAGCATGAACCAAGACAGGGCATTTGTATGGGAAAGCCACTAGACAGGGCTTGGGTGGGCCAGAAAATTGGGGGGACAGGGTCTCAGGGAATCACTTGGGTGAAGCTAACAGTGTTAGCCAGGTTGATGGAACTCAGAAATGATGCCAGTCTGGGCCTGCAGGGGTGGGGTGGGGGTTCCTCAGCAAAGGTCGATTGCTTCTGTTAATACCTATTTCTGGGAGAAAACTACCCTTCCTGCCCTCTTCCTGAAGCCATATAATTCAGTTCCTCCCAATAGGTCCCTGCTGCCTTTCAAGCTGCTGTCCCAGCCCTGGAGCTCAGAGTGAGTGAGTCCATCAGAAGACAAATCCATGTGGGCCCATTAAGAGGATGGGTACCTCCAGAAACCCTCAGTCTTACACAGCCACTATTCCTGCTGGTTTTCAAGCTAGGAATTATGGCTACTTCCCATCCTGGCACCAGAACCCTGGGCTGAGGCACCTCATTCTTCTTTGTAGTTGAGATATCTCTCCTGATTTTCAACCTGCCACATGTGTGTGCACATGTGCGTGTGCATGTGCATGTGTGTGGCACCAGTCCATTCTGTACCTCTGCCCCTCCTACCAGTCTCAGTGTGGCTTCTTCTGTATTTCCTTAGTTACAGGACTTCTGTTCAGACAGACTGCAGGTGGTTTTCAATGATGGTGATTCTGTCATTTAGTGTAATTTCGAAGTGGTCATGGGAGTAGGCAAGTACAATGTTTACCTACTCTGCCATCTTGACCAGAAGCCTCTCAAGATTTTCTTTTCAATTCTGAAAAATGCTGAGTTCTGAAACACAAAAGGCTTGGCACCAGAGGTGTTGGAAAAGGGAATGTGGGCTTACGGTTTTTTCCCCTCTTGCATTTCTATGTTCTCATCCCTCCCTGGCTTCAGAAACTGACTGAAATCAGTCCTGCTCTTGTAGTTAAGCATGACTCACATGTGCTGTGAATTTAAAGACAATAGAAATTTAAGAGTGGTGTCTTCTTTCACCCCCAGAACATGTATAATCGGTATAATCTGGGAACTGGCAGGTCAGTAACTAGAACCAGTTTCGGCTGAGCCGTAGCCAACTGCAGGTTTGGGGTAGTGTTCAAGAGGGAACCCTGAGGGTCTTAGGAGACCTGAACCAGTTGAACTGTGAAGTGAGAATGATAGCTTTCCAAGCCGTTTTTGGGACATATTTCTATAATTAATACCACTTGTCCTTTTTAGAACATCAGCTGTCTTAGCCAAGCTTTTAAAAAGCAACACCAAATTAGTTAAATGAAATAAAATCACTGTCTAATCATATGATTGGTTATCATTAATGTTATTAAATTTAAATAAATAGTGTTTATTAAAATAATAATGGAAATGGAAAAGTTGACTCAAACTCATGTGGAATTGCAGGGGGCCATGAGTAGCCAAAACGACTTTGGAAAAGATGAACAAAGTCGGAGGACTCACATTTCCTGATTTCAAAACTTCGATGGAACCACAGTCATTAAAACACTGTAGTGCTGGCGTGTGGATACACATATAGACCAAGAGACTAGAACTGAGAGTCCAGGAGGAAATCTACATATCTATGGCCTTCCGATTTTTGAAGGGGTGCCTAGTGCATTCAGTGAAGCAATGAGTCTTTTTAATGAAGGGTGCTCTGACAACTGTATTTCCATGTGCTACAATGACATTGGGTCTCTATCTCACGTTACGTACAAAACTTAACTCAAAATGAATCAACAACCTAACTATAAGAGTTTACCATAAAACTCGTAAAAGAAAACTGAGAGGTAAATCTTCATGACCCTG
This sequence comes from Tonatia bakeri, assembly GCA_004024845.1. Classification (NCBI taxonomy): domain Eukaryota; kingdom Metazoa; phylum Chordata; class Mammalia; order Chiroptera; family Phyllostomidae; genus Tonatia; species Tonatia bakeri. The sequence goes on from PVIA01004090.1 coordinate 84,962, forward strand.
AATTTGGCAACGATTTTTAGATATAACACCAAAAGCATGAGCAACAACAATAGATAAGTTGGACTTTATCAAAATTAAAAACTTTTGTTCATCAAAGGACATTCTCAAGAAAATGAAAAGACAGCAGAGTGGGGAAAATATTTGGAAATTATATATCTATAAAGCTTTAATATCTAGAATACAAAGAACTTGTACAACTCAACAAAAAGACATCCTCCTTGAAAAATGGACTAAGGATTTGATTAGACATTTTTCCAGGAAGATACACAAATGGCCAATAGCACCTGAAAAGTTGCTTAACATCATCTGAGGTTATGGAAATGCAAATCAGAACCAAAACACCACATCATACCTGCTAGAATAGCTAAATTTTTTTTTTTAATCAGAAATCAAGTGTCAACAAGGATCTTAAGAAATTGGAATCCTCATACCTTGCTGATGGGAACGTAAAATGGTGCAGCCATTATGGAAAGTAATTTGACAGCTCCTCAAAAACTAAACCTAAAATTACTATATGACTCATGAATTCTGTTCTTTGGTTTATCCCCCCCAAAATGGAAAACAGGGCCTCAGATATTTGCAAACCATTGTTTGTTGCAGCATTATTCACAGTAGCCAAAAGGTGAAAACAGCCTGAGTGTCCCACCAATAGATGAATGAATAAACAAAATATGGTGTATGCATGCAATGGAATGTTATTCAGCCATAAGGAATGAAGGAATGATATTCCTTAAGGAATGATACATGCTACAACATGAATGAGTCTCGATACCATCATGCTATGTAAAATAAGCCAGAAACAAAAGGACAAATATTGTATCATTCTACTTACAAGAAATATCTAGAATAGGCAAACTCATAGAGACAGAAAGTAGGCTAATGAATTGAGGGGTGGGGAATTTGGGGAGTTATTGCTTAATGGGTTCCAGAGTCTCCGAGGTGATACAAAATATTTAGAAGTGGTGGTGGTGGTTGCACAACAGCATGAGTGGAACTAATACCACCAAATTGCACACAATTATTGAGGAAGGGCATGGGTTAAGGGAAAAGGGAAGAACAGCGCATAAGAGGAGTTAAAACAACACTAAACATCCCTGGAAATGTAATAAGATGGAGAAAAGTGTGCTTACCAGAGATCTTCTCGGGGGTGTTCATATTATTTGTGGGTGGAAGAAATCCTTAGAATAATCACTTAGGGTAGGACTGGGAGGTGAGATGCCAAAGGGACTCACTGTGCCCCTTCCGTTCTGCTGTGGAGTCTTTTGTGCTTGGGTGGGAGCCTGTGTCTGTCTGATGTGCTGCTGGAGGTGTAGTAGTAGTAGTGGTGGTAGTAGTAGTGAATACACCCTTACTCCAGGTGGAGGAGATACTGAGTCCCTTCTCTTTGTAAACGTTGTCCAAGTGTTTGAAGAATACAATCATGAAGGGCCACTATGTTACTAGCCTGCTTTGTGTGTGGACTTTATCTCAGTGTGGCCCAGTGCAGGAGGTTTCTGGAAACATAAAAGCTCTCATTATTATATAGGTAATTAAATTGCATTCTGAGGAAATGAGGAGCACTAGTAGCTTTTCAAGAGTGACAAAGAGCACTTTCGTCTTTTCTCAAGATGGGAAAACAGAATTCTAATGGAAATCATCAACTTGAATTTGGAGTTTGCACTCCAGAAATGACTAGAGAGGAATGCCTCATTTTTTTATTTAAGTATTATGGTCACTTAGTTCATATGCCAGTAACAAGCTGGGGTCAGAAACCGATCCATCCAGATTCAGAAAAGAGGAAATGTTTCCTGGTTCACGTTTGTTTTTATTGAAAGTAGTAGCCAAGAGTGCTTAGGACATTGAGGTCATTCAAAAATACTGGCTGGATAAACATTATCTTTTTCTGTGTTTTAATTTAATTCATTATTGAAAATAGGGGTGAATGACAGGGATAGTCAAAGTAAAAAAGTAGCACAGAAAATTGGTGCCTAGCAATATTGAGGATGCCAAACTATATTCAAGATTGAAGTAAAAAGTAATATTAGCTAATACTTATAGTATGTGTCAGTTTTCCAGTCATGGTTACATGTGTCCACAATTTATTCCCCACAATGACTTTCTGATGTAGGTGTTACAACATACAGTTTATTGATGAGGTGACTGAGACTTAGGGTTAAGTGACCTGGCTGAAGCCACAGGGTTATACTGTGCAGAGGTCTGTGATTCAGACCCACTGCCCTGTGTGGTAAATACAGCCATCTCAGCCTTGGCAGAAAGTCTCCTGTCCTTGTGTGTTATGTTTCATTATTAACTGTCTTTTCATTAATAATGACTCTTTGGCCCTATTTTAGAATTTAGTACCTCATTTAATGTTTTCGTACCTATAGACTTACAACCTCTCTGTGCTAGACTTTTCCCTACCTGTCACCAAAATACCGTAGATTGTGTTAAACTGAGGCCAGAGGAAGAGATGGTGGAACCTGGAAACTGAACATGACTACCACAGGCCTTGGGTGGGTAGCTCAGTCCGTTAAGGCGTCATCCCGATACACCAGGGTTGTGGGTTTGATCCCTGGTCAGGGCGCATACAAGAAGCAACCAATAAATGCATAAATAAGTGGAACAACAAATTGGTATTTCCCTCTCATTCTCTCTCTCTCTCAAATCAATAAGTAAAAAAAATTAAATTAGACTACTGCAGTAGTGAGGCCTTGAGGGAAAGACTCAGCTGTAAGTAATGTGGGGAGCGAGACTGGACAGGCCTACATAACATCTGGCAAGTATGGAGTGATGGGAAATGGTGGCTCAGGTGCGTGGTTGCTTTCAGAATAGTGGTTGGAAGTACTGGCATTCGCGTCAAACATTGCGCGTGCTCTGGGAACAGTTTTCAGGGTCTTCCAGTCACGCGGGAAAAGAGAGCCTCAGGTACAGGACTGTTTGGCAGATCACTAGACATCCTGCCCAGTCTGGATATGTGAATGCATCCTTATTCCCAAGGCGATATGGGCCGCTCCTTTGATATTTCTTCGGTTGCGCATTCACTAGACTGTGGAAGTCCTGAGAACAGTTTTCGACACTTTCTTCGTCTTGGTATTTGTACTCACATCACCTAGCCCATATCCATTTATTTATTTTGGAAACTTTTTCACTAGTTCTAATTGTGAACACTATATCAATAAATTTCACTGCTTTGTACTATCATTATTTGTTTTTCAAGATGTTAGTCTATGACTTGTTCATCTTTTTGACTTACACTTACGGTACTATCTTCATTCTTTACCAACTTAGATTTAGCATTGGGGGCCCCTTAGAATCATTCACAGCAGCTGGAGAGACAAATTATTGTATTCAAAAAATTTTGAATACAATCTGACAGGTTCAGGTTCCTATTGTGTCAGTTCTTGTGGTTGACTTCAGACAACTGATAATCTTGCATTTTTATCATTTGTGAAAACAAGGATGCAAACAGGGTAGATAAGACCAGACACTCGGAAGTGCCAGGCACACACAAAAAAACCTCAGGAAATTACTCTTTTTCCTATCTGGGTCTGTGTACATTAATTTATATTTATATAGTGTTTTATGTTTTTACAACATGTTTTTGAGTTGTCATTTGTATCGTTTACACAACCCTGTCAGATAAACCGGGAGAGTAATTTTATTACCAGCTTCAGATAAATAAACTGAGAATAAGTTATTGCCTAGGATCATGCAGCTGAGTTGCAGAATCAGGACTTGAAGCCAACCAGTCCCCTTAATCCACACCCTGGTCTATTTTCCACATGTGTTCCTCATATGTTCACCGCATCTCTGGTCTTGCCAGTGGCCACCAGCCACCAGGATAAATATGTCAGTCGGACCCAACCACCGCCATGCCGTTGCTGTCAGTCAGGTGATGTGCAGATATATAATTCTGATCGCTTTTATTGCTAGGGCACTGCTTATCAGGCACTTTGGTTTTTACTCATGAACTTTGAAAGGGCATTTTGTGTTTCCTGGTAGATAATAAATTGTCTTTGCTATAAAATTGTAGATAGTGGACTTTTTAAATAAGCTGTTTGCTGATACGCACTAGGCATTGAGTGTTTGTCAAGCCTGACTTTGAACTGTGCTCTCCTTGTGCATCCATACAAAGTTCCAGTGACATGTCAGCACCAAAGCTTTCTTACCTCATGTTAGAGCAGCTAGTTTTTGGTTCTCTAGTCCGTTTCCTGATAACCAAATAACGTAGAGGTCCCAAATATTTTTTTACATTCCAAGTGCCTGAATTAAATGAACTAATCGTGATACCATTCAGGGTGGTACCTCTGTTGTATAAAGCAAGGCATTGTGACAGTATTGAAATACATTAAAAACATTTTTAAACGTGTTTATTGATTTGAGAGAGAGAGGGGGAGTGAAACATCAGTGTGAGAAACATGGATTTGGTTGCGTCCCACACATGCCCCAGCCAGGGACCAAACCCGCACAACCTGGGCGTACACCCCGACTGGAGACCGGACCTGCCACCTCTTGGTGTGCGGGCTGACGCAATAACCAGCCGAGCCACACCAGCCGGGGCTCTAAAAGTATCTTCTCAAATAGTACATTAAAAAAGGACATATGTGAAGAAATAACATGTTTGCCTTCTTTAATTTTTTTTCCTTGATTCTGTCTCTCTTTTAATAAAAAGCCTTCAAAGTATCACCTTGATTTCGACTATTTTATTTTTGATGAGAAATGAATTTTGTGGCTGTGCTAGAGTACCAGAAATGAGAATGTCTGGAAGCAACTGGAGCCCTTCGGTGGTGGAAGTATGATGATCACGTTAGCATCATAAATCATGCGGTTCTCCATTCTGCATTAGGTCATGAGAGCAACAGCTGAAGCTTTTTCTGCCTAGATGATGTTTCGATTAAGCTGTTTCTGTTTTTATTCACAGATTTACAGTTTCTCCTCTGTGTTGACATTAACCAGTAAATCTATTAGTTCCCATTACCAGCAGAGTAACCAACACTATGGTTTTACGTTTTCTCTCACAAATCCTTTCAAGCTGCGTATATGCCTTTAATTTGATCAACCATCCGAGTGATAGATCTTGTTTCTCAACTCTGTCTTTAGGCAAAATATATATATTTTTAAAACGGTCCTTTCATTAAAAAAATAATAAAATAAAACAATGGCAGCTTTGTTTTATCGATTGACCCTAAATACATAATACATAAATTGGGCATCTAATTATAAAATGAAACAAAAGTAAAATGCAAAAATCACGTCACTCCATCAGATTTACAATACTCATTAAAAAAAAATCAGCAGAATTGTAGTATTGTTTCATTGACTTGCCAGTTCTGCCAGAAAACCTCGCTGTATCATAAACACCACAGATATAATTTTTTCAATATCTATAAAATGGTTAGGTCTTTTCTTCCTAATGTAAACCGAGCTGCAAAACACCAATTTAAAACACACCCTCATGGCCACTAGCATAAACACACGTTAGCACGTTTTAAAGGTGGTCTGCAAGGACGTAATTACCGTAAACACCTGTTGCTCCAGTGCTGGAAACAACCAGCCTGTGACACGGCAGCTCTCTCGGTGTGACAGACTGTGCAGTAATTGCTGTCTCCCTCCTGGGGTTCTCAGAGGCAAGCACCTCAATTCTGGCTTTGGTTGCTGCTCTGCAAGGCTTGGTTCCAGGGGCCGGCTTCCTGTTTCTGTGTTGGTTCACATGTTGGGGTCCTGTGATGAACTCAGGTTTTCGAAGGAGTTAGAATCACTTGTTTGTGTCGTCCTTGATATGAGTATAGTGGACAAAACTCTTCAGTGAACCTAAAATCTAATCCAGATACTGCGAGGTTTTGTAGTGATGTGCCAAATCTAAGCATTCTGTAGCTGAATTGTTGGCGGATATTTTGGTTTTGTTAAACAATCACTTCGAGGTCTCTTGTGAATCTGCCCTATGTATGTCCAGCTTTCTTTTGGGCCACTGTAGGGAATTTTTCTGGATCAATAGGAACCCAACCTTTTCTTTTACAAAGCCTTTAATGGACTAAAAAAAATTTTTTTCATTAAAAGAAGTCATTACAAAGCCACAGTAACACCATATTTCATAAAATTAAAAGTAATTTCTTAGCATAATCTCATTCTTATTCCATGCTCAATCTTCCTGGTTTTGATAAACATGTTCCTCAGGCCAGGTTTGTTCAAGTAAGATCCAGTTGAGTGCCATATATTGTTAATAATTGCTTTGGTATTCTGATTTATAATGAGAAATGTAAGAGCAGTAAATATGCCCTTTGTTTTGTTAATGAGGTGACTTTTGGAAAACCCTTCAGTAACCAAATTTGGGGACTGGTTGCCAGAAGAACCCACCAGGTGACTAGAGGGTTGACACTTTCAGTCCCGCCCCCTGACCTGGAGGGGTGTGGTGAGGGGTGAGGTTAAATCCATTGCCAGTGGCCAGTGACCACCAACCAATCGTCTTCTGTAATGAAGCCTCCTCAGAAACCCGAAGGACAGAGTTTGGAGAGCTTCGGGTTGGTGAACAGGCAGAGATGTGGGGGAGCAGCACCCTCCGGAGGCCGCGGAAGCTCCGCTGCTCCTCCTCCTCGGGCGCGGGTGGTGGTGTGCGCCTCTCTCTGGCTCTTCCTCGGTGTCCTTGGAATGCCTTGTGGGGGGGGGAGGAGTTTTTTCTCCTCCATACAAAGGTTTTTTTTTGGTTAGTCTATAATCAAATCAATATTCAATAGATTCACAGGAGAAAAAAAAAGGTAAAATGGGGTATAAGTGTAACAAGGTAATTTTGACTGTACAGGAAAATGTTCTTAATTGAGTAAACTTCAACAAATATTCTTAAATATTTAAGCTTAAATAGCCATTATTAAATATTTAAATAAATATTATTTAGCAACAGGTTCAGCCTCTTAGATCAGTGTTGTGAAAAAGGCAGATGGGAATTTAAAGAGCCCTGAGGAACATAACTCCAGTGTGTGTTTTTCGCACACCACCAAACAGTTCACTCAGTTCTGACACTCTCTGAAGAGAGCGTCAGATTCCACAGGTTAAGGGCTCAGTCCCACGAGATTGGCCCTGTGGAGCCCAGGAATGGGGGTAGGGGTCTGGGGCTTCACAGGGGAAGATGGTCATTCACAGCTTGTAAGGAGAGCAGATGTTCAGTGATTAGATATTTGCCCTGCCATACAGATAGGTCGTAAAAATTTATTTCTGGTGATAGTGCTTATTATGAGCAAGGCTTCCAATTTAAATTTTTTAAGGAAGAGAGAAAAGTTACTCTGAGCCCACTGAGTTTTGAATGCCTTTAGCTCAAAATAATCCACATGCACATCTTGGGGATGCCTGTTCTGAACTTCTTTCAAACCCTTTGTAATAAACTGGTAAATGTAAGCAAATGTTTCTAGGACTTACTTCTGTGAGCTGCTCTAACAAATTAATGAAACCCAAGGAGAGGGTGGAGGGAACCTCCGCTTTATAGCCAGTGGTGACAGCCTGGATTTTCTACCCTCGAAACCACACTGCAAATGGTGGCTTTGTTCTCTCAGTATCTTTTAATCTGGAACAATACCTTGTATTCATGTCAGGAACTTGATTGGAATAATACCTTGTATAGTGGCACACCTTCTGGATTTCATTCCCTCATCCCTCCAACGCTGTGCTGTTCAGTACAATAACCACTAATTACACATGGCTGTTGAGCTTTTGAAATGTGATTAGTCCAAATTGAGATGTGTTGTGAGTATAACACATCTCTAAGATTTAGTACCAAAAAAAGGTAAAATATTTCACTAATAATTTTTATGTTGAATACATATTCAAATGATAATCTGAGCATATATTATCAACAGGTCATGTTACTGAAATGAATTTTCTTTTTCATTTTCTTAATGTATCTAATAGAGAAATTTATTTGTTTTCCAAGATATTTCTACCAGATAGTGCTATTCAACAGAGTTTAAAACAAAATTGCTACCCCAGAATGACTTCACATCAGCTCTCTGAGTTGTAGTAGGAGACTACATAGTGTAGCCCATGTAGTTACATGGTGGATCTAGCCTAGAGCATCTTGAGAACGAACATCCTCCTAGCACGACATTGTCCAGTAGATGCAGCAGCTGCTGCGGACTGAGTGCCCTGATAGCTGGAAGTGTTAAATAATGTAAACCTGTGAGTGTGCCACAAATGCTAAATACAGTTGGTAAGCCAGTGCTGCTGATTTAAAAGCAAAAAAAGTATGTGAGCTGATGAAACCTCATGCTTTATTTATTTATGTGTCTGTTGTTTATTTTTAGCCTTGGAAAACCTTGACCAGATGAATGCCTCCGGTTTTGGAACCCTGGGAAGTCAGCATGATTTCCACTCCCCGGAGTTTGTGAGTATTACTGTCCTGTCTTAAATTTGTAGTGGTCGGCCAGAGATTTCTCACAAAGCGGAGGGAAAAAAGGTAGCTTTTCTTTTTAATGGATTCTTCCCTTCAGTGGCGCTGCGTCTAGCAGAAGTCTGGCTGGCAGTGACCCTGTGTTCAGAGCTGTGGTTTTTTTGGGGAACAGGTTGCTATAGAACTACAGCATCTTGGCATCATGCTCTGTAGGCTTGTTCTTCATGCTGTTTGTAATCATCAGCAGGAGCTCATTCTGCAGTAAAGTAGCGTCATGTTTCCATGCTCCCCCATTGATACCTTTGCTTTCAGTTTCTGCTGTTAGTAGCTCTGGAAACCACTCTTTACTGAGCATGTACAGGTCCATTAGCCAGTCTGATTCCTATTGCATTCTGGAGCCTTCAGTGATAAAGCCTATGTAGGCATATCTTGTTGGGCTAGGAATATTCTATTGGTTATTCCTGCCAACAGGGGAACTAAATACTTTTACTGAATTGTAGTCATAAAAGGTTAGTCATGATTCCTAAACTTAAGGAATTAAAAATCTTATTAGATGCTACTGTGATTGTATTAATGCCTTGTTTAAAGAAAATTAAGCACATAGGGTACCATATGCAGAATGTCCTCATTAACTAGGTTTTATATTAGATTCATTTGAGGAGAGGGATGGAAAGAAGTATTTCTGACTCCTGTACCATATTATTTCACCAGATGTGTAGAAAAGCCAGGATCCACCTACATTTACTGATTTTTTCCCCTGCTGCAAATGGCTTGTCTACCACTTTAGCAATGCAAAAATCTTTTTTTGATTTGTTTTCAAAGTGTAGCATACAGTCACCACTCTGGCAATTGGCAGAGCACCATTATATTATTGATAAAGACAAAAAAAAAGAGAAAAGAAACCATTATATGTTTTTCCTCTTCTCACTCACTGTTTATGGATTTGCCACTCAATGCAGCCAAGAGGAAGGAAACTAGGCAGTGCTCTGGATTAAAAAGAGTTTGAACATAAAACTGTATCCACAGTGCCATTTCATTTCCAAGTGTGGACTCCTGTGGTGTACTAGCAGATTGCCTACTGTGAAAATCACTTGGCTATAATAGAAAGACATGGTATTCGATGACTTCCCTATTATATTCAATGAGATTTTCAGTGAGGGAAAATCATGAGTGTTCACCAATATTCCTGCATCTTAAAGTAGCAGAGCAGTTTTGTGCTTTTCTAATTTCTGCAGTCAGAGCCCCTGAAGCAGAACTGACACAGATATTTTGCATTTGAGTATGATACTGGCACAGACATGTGGGATGGTGGCCCTTTTTGGCTTTGTTATTTTCCAACTGCTTTTTTCCTTATAACCTGTACGCAACATATCTAATCTAAGAGAGCTCTGTGCAATAGGTGGTGTTGTGCTTGGTAAAAACATGCAGTTCGTACCAATTTCCTGTGTGAAAACGAAAGTATTTTTCTCAAGAACAGACCTGAGTAGACTACGACATTGGAGATCGGCATGCCTCAGTGTTGTCTGTGTCACAGTCCACACTGGCAGTTACTCTGGTAATCATCTTCCGCCTTTAGTGTGGACTTCTTAACTGCCACATGTCCCTTTTCAAAGTGTGGGGACTCACCAATCCAAGCTAGAGTGACCGGGTGGAACTCGAGGACCACAGAATATACTTACTGTGACTTGTCTTAACAACGAGTCTGAGAACCTCCAGGCTCAAAGGAGATCGTTAGGCTCAATCCCCAGGTTTTTATTTCCCACTCAAGACTACGGAGTCACTTCTTTAGACCACATCAGTGGAGTTGAGGTTGTTAATCACAGTTGCCTTAGATGTGTGGTTGTTATCGATGTCTGTAGACAGGCTATTATCTTTCTCTAATTGTGTGTTCACACCATTTTCCAGAAAGGATCTGTGATTTTTCTTGTGCTTTATAGATTTTCATGCATCCGACGCTCACCACATGCCACATCTTCGTGTGGTGTGTATGTAGCTGCTTATATTTTCTCCTCAGTGTCACTGTAGCCTGTATGCTTCCCACTCCATAGTAAACATCTATTTCCCAAACTGCTGTCTCCATGGTAAACAAACAGGAGGTGTACAAGGTGCCTTGAGAATAAGGTACTTGAGGGAATTGGGCGTGATATTTAGTGTAGCCTTTTTGTAGGCAGAATGTTATACAGCATCAGTGAAAACAGAGAGCTCAGGTGGTGTGGACAGATGGATTGGGCAAATGCCCTGGCAAAATCAGGTAAGTTGATCCAGCCCGAAATTTAAAATCAGAAACAGGTAATGGTATGAACCTGGGAGCAAAGGGAACCCAACAGCAAAGCAGAATTTGAAAACAGGAAGAAGAAAGAGTACAAGGAGCTGTGAAATCAGTGCTCTGTCCCCATCTGGCAGTTTGCTGAGCTGAACTGAAATAAGGCACAGACCGTGTTTACTCAGGCCTTATCCTCAAATAGTTCAGATTTTAGAAGGATCAAGAGCCTAGTGTTTTTATACAACAGAGTGTATTTATATAGTTTGGCCAACAGGGAGAACAAAAATGCTTATCATTATTCATTCCTTTCCTTTGCAATTTCTGTTCTTCTTTCCTTTGAAAGGAGGCCTCAGAGGGTGGTGCTGGTTGAATAGCCCCGTTTACCGGCGGAATAAGCGCGTCGGAGGGTTCCTTCCCAGCTCAGGTGTCTCCAGTGGGACTAGGCGGACAAAGCCTGTATTGCCAGCTAGTCTGTGTAAATGACCGGTAAGCGAGTGTTGTGGTGAAAGCCCCACCCCGAGCTGTGTGGCGGCCTGCAGACAGCAGCCCACCCGTTGCGCTGCAGGGTCGCCTGGTTCTCCTCACTGGCTGCAGAGTGGCCACTCGTGACCTGTCACCTGTGTACCTATGCTGTTCCTCTCCACCTCACACCCCGCTTTGCAGACTGAGGCAAGGGTAGCCAGTCCATGCTGAAATGGAAAGGGGCAAATGGAGAGGTGGACACAAGGTGTACATGTGTTTGCTACTCTGAAGCTTGTGAGGAGCTGGGATCATGTGGAAACCAGACATGGACCCACTGCGAGAAGAGGCGGGCATGTGAGTGCGGTGGAGGGGACCTGCTGAATGCCGGCCTTACGGAGAGGAGCTTGGTGATCTCACTATGCTGGGAAACCCTCTTGGTCCAGTTCAGCTTTTGTGTAAGCACAATGCAGATTGGTTTTGTAACGTGCTTTATTAACTTACCGTTTTATTCTAAATGTTTCCCATATGTTTTTTCCCAGTTTTATTGAGATCATTGACATATAGCGCTGTGTCCATTTAAGGTGCTCAGTACCATGCTGAGGTTTTTTAAACATAATTATGACGCTAACATTATTCCCTCTAACACTGTTCCCTTTTGTCAACAAACTGTAACACCTTATAATTTTCAAAACAGTCAGTACAAGGGGGATCTAGTCAAGGAAATGGTGGTATGGCTAGGTGCTCTGGAACCAGGTGGTTGGTGACCATTGTTTTGGGACATGGACCCCCAAAATAGATTAGGTACATGATGACAGGTCTCAGACTCGGTTGGCCAGAATGAGGCAGGGGATTGAATATCCCCGATAACCTTGTAGTGTTCAGACTCCAAAGTAGAGATGGCCCAACTAGGCAGTCTCTTTGGAGCTGAGGATGGAAGCCATCTGCCTGGCTGTGGCAGGTAAAGGTTGTTCTGCAGTATGGTAACATGGAGATGTGGGGTACCCAAGCTCCCCCAAGTGCTGTCAATTTCAGGTTTGGTTAGGAGCTAAGGTGTTCTGAGGGTTCAGTCCAGGGCCCCAGCAGTCATGGCTGACCCATCAGACCTCAGGCTTATTGCAAGCCTCAAGGAGTGGAAGGGTTAGTAGTGGGAAAGTTTTGCATAATGCAGGAGCTCCAAGCTGGGGAGCCGCACTTTTGTTTGTGATATTCTGGAAAAAACCACCTGGAGGACCAGCAGATACGGATATGCCGTTTATTACTCACTTTGCAGGGGAGTACACTGACAGGCAGTGGATTGGACAAAAAACTGTGCCCCACCTGTGTCCTTGGCACTATTTATTGGGTGAGGGAGGGACCAGCAGTGGGGAGGGAGCCACGGTAGTGTGTGAAAATGCTACAGGGTTGTGATAAACATGGGGGCCTTGAGAAGGCTGGGACGCCAGATACACACTGTTTTCCTCACTCCTTATGGCTGCTGGCCAGGCGGCCACCTGCTCTCTGAGGTCATGGGAGGGCCATGTCTTGAGCTATCCCACAGTTGGGTAGTGGTCAAGTCTCTTTCTAGAAACCCTGCCTCTGTTGGTATTGGCCCTGGACCGCACATAGACCTGAGTGCCGGAGTGCCGGAGTGAGGGTTGTGGGGTGGGGAGAACTCTGAACAAGCTGTGGTGAATCTGCTTGCAGCACGCCGGATAGAAACCAGGCTGAGGCCAACGGGAAAACACATGGAAAGAAAGAGAAGGCTGAGAAAGTATGCTTTATGATTTGTGTCTCACTAGTAATATCTCCATTTCCGGTCCTTTTTTACTTAAGATTTATGTATAATTCTCTTGGCTTTTTAGAAGCAGGAAGATTCTTATCACCTGTTATCACATTCTCCTAGGGATGTTTTCCTTTGTTTAGCTTCTACCAAATTTGGAGTAAATAATGATGAGTGTGGGCTGGCAAAGCGTATTAGGATTACAATAGGATAAACCAGGGAAGATGATGAGAATCCAGGATTTAGAGAGACTGAACTGGAAAAATGGACTCAGGAAGATGACGATCGCAGTGGAGGAAATGTGTCTGCTACAGTCAGCAGTTGCGGCTCCGCAGAGAGAAGGAGGCCTGAAGAGTGTTCCCATTTGGGATTTTGTGTAACTGGCTCCCTTTTTGAGGGAAGATACTACTTTCTAGAAAAGACTGTTGATTCTCTGCAATTCAAATTCAGTTGTCTTTAACTAGATGAAAATACATGTGATCCCCAAGAAAGAGTTAAAATATTAATTCATTTAACAAATATGTATTTGAAGTCTACTATTTCAGGCACTGTAGTGAACAGACAACAAATATCCCTTCACTTGTAGAGCCTACATTTTGGTGGGGAAGACACAAAATAAAATACATCACGTGTCAAATGATGGTAAATCCCTCAGGAAAAAATAAAGCAAGGATTGTATGTGGGTGCTGTGGGGGAAGGGTGGCAGTTTTAAATAGTGTTTGGGGCATGTCTCACCGGGGGAGGTGACAAGTGGAAAGACCTGAGAGCAGGGACGCACACTATTTGGAGATCTAGAGAAAGCACTTTCCAGGCAGAGGGAATAGCACAGACAAAAGTCTCGAGGTGGGAGTTCATGGTATGTTTGAAGAAATGGCAGGAACTCAATCTGATTGGAATAGAGTGAAGGACAGTGAGAATGGTGGACAGTGGGACTTCACAGGCCATTCTAAACACTTTGGTTTTACCCTGAGTGGGTTGGGAAGTTATTGGAGCATAAACTGGGGGGGTTTGAGCAGAGGAGTGGCTTGACCTGACCTATGTTTTTACAGGATCACTTTGCCTGTGTTGAGTATAGACTGGAGGAACAAGAGCGGAAGCTGAGACCTGTTGGACTTTCCAGGACTCTAAGTGAGCAATGATGGCGGCTTGGTCCTGCGTGTGAATTATTGCAGTAGTGAGACATATGCTAATTCGTAATATGTTTCGAAGATAGAACCAAGAGGATTTGTTGACAGATCAGATGTGAGGTGTGCAAGAAGGAGCAGTCAGGATGACTTTAAGGTGTTTGACCTAGACGACTGCAGAAGGAGCAGCTGGAGGGAAGAGTATGAAGAGGAAAGTCCCATTTCAGTTTTGTATATGTAAAGTTTGAGGCGTTGAAGTACAGTTGGATATATGAGTCAGGAGTTAGAGGGGGTCAAGCTAGAGATGTTGTCAGCACAAAAATGGTGTTTAAATCTAGGGGAGTGAGTGACAGCAACAAGGGGAAGAGTGAGATAGAGTGAAAAAGGGATGCCGGAGTGAGCCCTGGAGACTCCAGCATCCCTTTAGGCAGTGTCTGCCTGCCAGGGTGATAAGTAGAATCAGCAGAGGAGACTGAGAAGGAACAGCCAGTGAGGCAGGAGAACCGGGAGAGTTCTGGAAGCCAGTGAAGACAGACCAGATAGGAGGGAGGGACCAAACACTGCTCCTGAGGATGGGACCCTGGAGATAGCGCCGCAGAAGAGACAAGAGAAGTCTTAGCTAAGTGGGGGGATCTAAAATCTCATTAGAGAGATTTCAAAATGGAATGGAGGAAGAGGAATTGGATACAGGGAATTTAGATAACACTTCCAAAAGAACTTGCTGAACAAGATTGCAGAGATAGGAAGTATTATCTGGAATGGGATTAGGAAAAAAAGGGGTTTTTTCCTCATTTAGATAGTTCTAAAATGGCAGGAATTACCTTTGTAAGATAATAGAAATAATTCTGTAAGGAAAGAAAATCTGATGATGCAGGAGTGAAAGGGAAGAATTCCTGGAATGCCCTCTGAGAGGGAGGAAGGGGGTGGAATTTGCTCCATCAGTAGAGGACTTGGCCTCCCCCCAAAGCTATAGAGATGGGTCATTTTTAGAATGGGAGGGGAGCCAGCATGGGGACTCAGGTGGAAGGAGTGACTTCGTTAGACTTGCTAGTAGAAGCTTATTGACATTTTTTATTGATTGATTTTTATTTACCAAGGACATGAGAAACAAGGGTAGTTGAGACTGAGAAAGGAAAAGAGACAAGCGATCTGAAGAGAGGAGAATTATAAGATCACCTGAGAGTGAAGTGGTACAACTGCCTGGCAGCCCGAAGAGCCCGCTTGGAGTGGGTGTGACTGTTGAATGCTTTTCCCGTTCAAGTCCAGCTTCGGGGAGCAGGTGTGAAATAGGCAAAGAGTTTGATGTAACGTACTTGGGGTTTTGCCAAGTCAGTTCAGTGAAGCAAGACAAGGCTAAGAGAGTTACCAGGTATTTGCAAGACAGTGTAGGACCGGGGATAAGAGGAGAGTGAAGCAGTAGGATCCGTAGATTTAGACCCTAGGGGGTGCAATCATTTTTGGAGTTGGGGTATTGGAGAAGGTGAACTGGAGTAACAATAGGCAGTAGTTGGAGAGTCAGACATTTGTAATTGAGGGAGGAGTTACAGTAACTAGTACAGACAGGGTCTGTTCTGGAATTTGAATATGGGAATGAACTCCTGAGGCAGGGTGGAGCTGCAGGGATAGGGTGTTAGGATGATCACATATGTGGATATGAAAATCCCCAAGAATTATATCAGGAGTAATGCATTAAAAAAAGTAACAGTGAGCCAAAGCTTAAATCTCTGAGGAATGGGGGGGCAGTGACTCAGGGGTCAGTATATGGCAGCAAAAGGAAATGACCAGAAAGACAGGAAGAAAATCTGGACAATGGCAGGACAGCAGCTGAGAAGCAGATGAAGTGTTGAGTAGTCTGGATGCTGTGTAGGGAGGGGCTCAGTCATGTCAGGATTGCCCAGCCTCAGCACCACTGGCATGTTGGGCTGGACTACTCTGCTGTGGGGAGCGTTCCTGTGCATCGTAGGATGGTTAGCTGCATTCCTGGCCCCCACACAAGATGCAAAGGACCCTCTCTCCCCAGTTGTGACAACCAAATACCTCCAAATGTTGCCAAATGTCTCCTGGGGGGTGAGGGTGGCAAAACCATTCCTATTTGAGAGCCACTGAGTTAGGTGAGTATGGAGAAGGTATTGAGGTCCCTGGCGTGCTTACATAGAGCTGTTTCTAGGGAGTGTTGAGGAGTCATGGGACCTCTGAGGATTATGGAATGAGCAGGAGGAAAGAAAAGAGAAAATGTCGACCGATCTGTCAAGGAGTTCGACTATGAAGAGCTGGAGGGTGAGAGAGGAGAATACGAGAGCCAAGGATGATCTCCTGTCAGATGGAGAGGCCTGCACGAGTTCAAAGACGGATAAGAAGGATCCGTGTGAGAGGAACAGCCGGATCTAGAGAAGAGCGGCTCTGAAAGGCTGTGGGGTGGCCGCACTGTGCAGGAGGGGCAGTGTGTCCGAAGGAACAGGGCTAAGAGGGCCCATGCTGTTTGTTTGCAGGTTTGATGGAGAGAAGCGGAGGGAATTCCCATTCGACAGCTTCAGTTTTCAGCTGCCGAGGGGGAGGAGAACACTGAGGAGGAGGAGGTGGCACTTGAAGTCGTTGTGGAGAGCAAGGGAGCAAGCTGGCCTGGAAAAACCCAGAACCGGTCTCGGTTGTCTGGGCTGTGGCGAGGGCCCATGGGGGCCAGTGAGCCTGACTTACAGTGGTGCCCAAAAGCCCTGCTGTGGTTTCTGCAGCACCACTCAGACAGCAAGGAAGCAGAGAGCAGGCTTCAGCCTCAGAGCTTTGCTAAATGGACATGACGGGAAGAGGTACTGAATTGATGAGCTGGGAAGTGTAACCTTAAACAAGGAAGGGGGGGAAGAGGATTTGCAGATTGATTAAAAAATATCATGAGCTCTGACTGGGTAGCTAAGTTGATTGTAGTGTCTTCCCCAATACGCCAAGGTTGAGGATTCAATACCCGGTCAGGGCACAAGAATCGACCAATGAATGCATAACTAAGTAGAACAACAGATCAATGTTTCTCTCTTTCTCTCTCTCTCAATCTAAACCAATCAGTCAGTCAGTAAATAAAAATCATGGGGCCTCTGAAGTTACTGTGAAATTAGAAGGGGGGATGCAAGTCGTGGTCAGAAAGAGGATTTCTTGTATACGTGCTTTTGGAAAGAGAACTTTTAAAGTGATGACAAGGTCCAGGGTGGGACTTTGGCAGTTAGTGCACGAAAGGGAGGAGATCCCTGGTGGTGAGAAGTCAGTTCCCTAGATGCCCCTGTACGTCTGTCGTGACTGGACTCGATGTCCTTGCGGTACGATGGAAGACTCAGAGTGGAGAGGAAACGGTGGCCAGGGGCCGGTCTCAGCGAGCCAGGAGTAGCAGCTGAGAGCAGGAGATGATAGGCTCTGGCAAACTCGGAGTGTATTCTCTTGCATGGGCCTAAAAAGTTTTTCCCCCCCGCCGAGAACGTTGGGAGTAACGGTCTGAAAGTGACGCCTGGAACAAGGAGAATGGCAGTGCTCATCCCTCGCTCTGCTGCGTGAAAGGCGTGAGAGGAACATCCAAACCAGCTGCCCACAGAGCTGCAGGTTTTTGGTTGCAGGTTTTGTTTCAACGTGCTCAGTTGGGTTTCTTTCAAAGTAGATTCAATTTAATCGTTTTTCCCCCCTAGGAATCTAGCAGTCTAAGTAGCCCTAAGGCAAGTAAATCAGTGCTGAGGCTATTGGGAGAGATTATGGTTTATTTTATGGTCGGTCCAAGGTCTTTCTGGCCAATCCCAGAGACCCAACGTAAGTCCCCGGCCTGCCGCAAGCTCCAGGCTCTTCAGTATCTGGAGGGCCGGGCGTCAGGCAGGGCTCTTCCACTCCGGCACTTCTTCACGTGGACTGACACTCCTGGGCCTGCTCTGAACAGAGAAGTGGGGTGGTTTGCCTCAGAGATTTTGGCACAATTTCACCAAACTATAAAAGAAAAGAAAAGCAACTGTAGAAGGAAGCCAGACAAAAGAACATTATTTTCCCAAAAACGACTCTCAAAAGGAAAAATGAGATCAAAGATAAACTAGCTAGTGAGGACAGCTAAATTGGCCCATTTGCTGTGAGAGATATTCACCTGGCATTCCAACATTGAGAGCTTTTTGTGCATTCAAGAGCAAAAGATACTGGAATGTGTACTTTGCCCGAATGGAGGAAAGGGGACCTACTTATTTGCTTTCTGTGGCTGATTCAGGAACTACATTTGTTAGGATTGGAGGGAGGAGCAAAAGTAAGCAGTCCAACATGCACAGATCTGGGTCAGAAATTTCTTTCTGAGTCACTTCTTTGGAATGCAGAATGCATTTTCCCAGAGAAACAGTCATAAATGGTGATTAGGCTTTTGGGCCCAGCCAGGACAGGCCTGCTAAAGCCAATTTAACTCAGAGAGCTAGCACATTATCATTCTGAACTAATAATTTTCTGTAACACCCCAATCTTATTTTTTCTGTTGTGACTAAAAAGTGTGAGTAAACCTCAAGTCCAGAGTGACTACGTGAGTTGAGACTTGTTTAAAAAAAAAAAAAGCTTAACATGCCCTAGCCAGGTAGCTCAGTCAGTTAGAGTGTCATCCCAATATGTGTAGGTTGCAGGTTTGATCCCCAGTCAGGGCACATACAGGAATCAACCAAAGAATGCATAAATAAGTGGAACAACAAATCCATGTTTCTCCCCCACCCCTTCCTCCCTCTCTCTAAAGTCAATAAATAAAAATTAAAAAAAAAATTTAAATGCCTAACATGATCAGAGAGAGATTGATTTTGTGTTAGGCCCTGAAGAGGCTGTGATGGTCGAACATTTAAGGAAGACAATTAGTGGTTCAAGACGACAGACGGAAGAGCTCATCAGCTTCTGGGGTACTTTAGTCTCTTCTGCTGCTGAAGATGAACCTCAGATTGAAATGGTCCAAGCCCTTTCCAGGAGGGGCTGCAGAAGCCCATGCTGCACAAGCCTATTTTAGAAAGGAATATAATTATCCCAAGTGAGTTTGAGTATCCTGACTAGAAAAATTATGTATCGACCAGGGTGTTGAAAGAGCTCGTAGCTTTGCTCATAGAATCCCAATGAGTACTCTGGGGGTGATATGGAGACTAGGGAAAGTTCCACAATAGTAAGTGGACAAACATGACAATTTTCCCAACGGGGTGGGGTTAGGGTGGAAGCTGGGCATAGACTACACTCTGATCAGTGGGGACATTGAAGCTGGAGCATTAGTCTCCAGGAGTATTGGAGAATAAGGTTTTTGAACACATGGTCTGTGAAAGTTAGAAGAAGAAAGGGTCATCAAGAGCCAGCATGACTTCAGTGAGAATAAGTCATGTCAAAGGGAGCACAACGCCCCTGCCTTTTAAAATGGGGTGTAGGGGTTATTAGACGGGGGAGAAGGAGAAAGCCACAGTTTTGTGTGCTTCGATTTTAGCAAGGTGTATGGGGGAAAGGCATTTAAATACAGAATGAAGAAATGCAGGGCTAGTGAGTGTGTGCGTATCTAGACCATTGACCTTATCAAGACTGGGTTAGTGGATGGAAACCAATGTCTAGGGGAGACAAAAATCAATGTGAATTAAAGTAAGCTCTTGCTCCTAATTCATAAGTATCAGCTGCCTAAGGAGATATCATAAGGGCCAAGCCTAATGACTGACCACATGAAAAGGTTCGGTATTTGGCTAATTAAACAAAGTATGAATTGAACATGTAATAATACCTCTAGGTTTTATCCGTGCTTATGTATCCAGAACAAAGGAAGTCTCAGGCTTCTCCCGTTCAGTATTGGTAAATCCACCTCCTATTGTGGGTGCTCCGTTTTAAAAGGAAGCCTGTTGGACGGAGAAAGGTCAACATGGTGGTGGCAAAAACATGATGACAAGTGTAAATATTTGATGATAGTAATTGGTGGTAACACAAAATATAGTATTAAGACCCATGAATGGGAAGTACATGTAGGCAGGCAGATTTTATTTCAGCAAAACATTCTCATGAATGAAACACCTCAGTTCCTCGGAGTAGTTCCAGCACAGACAGACAGGGTAACAGTGTAGGCAGGAGATGATGAGTGCTTGACCAGGACATGTCAGTGGTGATGGAGCAAAAGGGTGTGCCTGTTGTCTGTGTAGCTGGACTTGGTAGTCCACAGAAGGTGGGGAATGAGGGAACGAGAAGATGTTTCTGGGACTGTACTACTCCAGTAAGATATGTGTGGCTCATTGATGTTTGAGTTGCTTTCTTTTATATTTTTACCTTCATTCAACCTATTAGCAACAGCAGCCACATTATGTAATTGATTAAAACCCTTTCCCCCGTGCAGCAGTATTCACTCGACCTGGTTTTATTCCCTGGTTTTAAGAAACCCTTGACTGTAAAGTGCTTTGTGAATTGCTGCCCCACAAAGTAGCCCATTTGAAATTCAGCAAGCTCTCTATTATCTGGTGAATGTCAAAATTAATTTGACAGAAACATGCGTGAGGAAAGCAGGGAGCCCTGGGCGTTCTGGGGGCATTCTGAACAAAGATGTGCTACCACATTTACCATAGAGCTCATTCGATTATAAGTCATCTAGAAGCATATCACAATAATGGCCAAAAAAGCCCACAGAGGCAAAAGAATTGAGTTAAATTTGAGAGTCTGCTGGTAAATAACCTGACCGTGCCATGACCTTAAAAAAAACCCGAGTTAAATTAAAATTTAAAGAGAAATACAGAACTTGATGGAAATGTATATACAACATGAATTCACAGGATTCCTGGAAAATTGGAGTGGGAAACCAGTGGGATTTCAACTACAGCTGTCCATCCCATACTTTGAACTCTTAATTTGGAAGTATTAAGGGTTTTGGAAAGATAATTTAAAATCCTTTTATTTCTGAACTTCAAATAGTTAACTGTAGTTTTTCTTATTTCAATAAATAATAATAAAAAGTACATTTTTACTGTAAGTCTCAAATGTATTCCTTAAGTGAGTTTCTGGCCAAAAAAGAAAAGTATAAATATGCTTTAACTCAGAAAACCCTAATAGCTCCTTCAAAAAGGAAAAAATGCATTGAGAGGTCCTTTTCCCATCACTTTTTGAAATGTAGATGAATGTGATCTGACAGATTGTAATAACTACCAAAGAGCATTTTCATTAATTATAATGGGCTATCCAATCATATGGATCTTTATACGATGTTAACGTGCTTTAGACTATATCCAGTCAGGAACGTACTTGTAGCTGGAATAAAAATTTGGCTGCTAAGTCCAAATCCCTTTAAATAAAAACACATCGTGAAAATTTGGACAGGTCATGCAGCAAAACTAACAGCATCACCACCATTTCATGTACTGCTGTTAGTCTTCAGTGTTTTTAAACAGTAAGTAGCCCGAGGTGGAGCACTGGGATGAGCGTGGAGAAACCACGTGCCCTCACTTCATGCCTTGCCCTGTGCCTCTCTTCCGTTTGGCTTCTCCCGAGTTATATCCTTTTATGATAAACTGGTGATCCACAGTTCAAATGATCTTCAGTCAATTTCTTTAACAACTCCTTTTTGTGTGTGGGGGGTGGGGGCGGGGGGCTAAGACCTATCAACCATAAAGGCCCAGGGAATTTAAATAACTTGCCCACTACACACCGGTCACAGACATCGGGTGACAGTTGTTCTACTTCCACAGCATTTTCAAGCGAGCAGTGGGCACCCCAGCGGCTGGGCAGAATCTGGCGGGAGGCTGATGAGCACAACAAAGACACCATCTGGAGAATGTGCATTTATTTTTGGTAGTCAAAGTCACATTTGGAAGTATTTGTATTTTATTATAAAGGCAATTCATATGTGTTTGAGAAATGTTAGAAAGTTTTAAAACCATAAATGAGAAAATAAATCACTTCCATTTCCACTAAAAACAAAAAAACAGAGAAGTGAGGACACTGTCTGGTGAACTCAGATGTAAGAAGGTTGCAGAGAGAGGCGAATGAGATGAGATACTTCTGAGACTTTCAGAAGTGCTTTTACTTTAAAAAAATATGTTTTCTTTTCAGTAAGGGAAAGTTGTTCTAAAATAGTTACTCCCCCAGGCATCTGCCTCAGGCTGAGTGGGAGCCAGAGTTTCAGGGAATTGCAAGCCCACTGTCCCTGCACAGCTCCCTATCCCCTGTGGGCAAGCCGCTTTTCCTTTCCGGACCTCAGCCTCCTCCTGTATAAAGAGCAGAAAAATCAGCCATAGATTTACTCACCAGGGTGTCACTCCGTGACTGCACTGTCATTGAAAAGCATTTTATCTATCTTAAAAGCATGTTCATAAAATAATAATACAGTGAGAAGCCTTATCTGACATTTATAGTTGGCAGTGCACCGTGCAGGACAGGGTGAGCCAGCCTTGAAATGGCCACAGCCCTGCCTTGCCCGACCCAGCCCCCTGTTCGTTTCCTTTCACATGAAATCGAATTGTGTTGGCTTCAGGGATTGGTTCTTATGAGCACACAGGAGCACTTGTGACTTATGCTCCTGAAAAAGTGGTTACAGGCCCATGGGTGCCTACCAGATCATCAGCGGGTTGAGAATTAATCATACCCAGCAATATTATAAAATACCAACAGTAAAGTCTATCAATAAATAAATCGAGCACTTACTAATACTTGCTAGTAACATTTTTAATTCAAGTAGAAATGGGAGCTATTTAAGTTATGCACTATTTTGCATGAACCATTATCAGCTTCATTAAAATTTGCAGTAAATTTTTCATTTATTCAACCACATTGTCTTATTATCTGACAAACAGTAGTCATGCAACTGATGCCGGTTGGTGGTTGGTTACATGAACACTGCCAGGCAGCACACAGCATGGGGTTAGTGCCAGCGGTGCTTTCAAGGGCTAGAGGACTCCAGTTAGGGCTGCAGTTCTCAGCCCCCGCTGTGTGTCAGAATTGCCTGGCCAGCTCTTCAAAAAAGCAAAGGGCCACCCTCCACCTTCATGAGCCAGTCTTGCTCTTTGTTAGAACCCGTATATGTTGATATAAAGTTTACAAAGGTGACTTGATTGTGCAGCTAGGTTTAAGAAACACTGTCTTCAAAAACACAGGTGTTATTTTTGAAGGACAGGTGTATATCTCAGCTTCGAAGGGTACATTTCGGTAAGTGCAGAAGTCTCTACCAAAATCTATACCAATCAAGGTTTTACCAGAAAACAGAAGCAGTATGATATATACTCATATACACACTTGTGTGTACATATATGTAGATATGTATGTGTGTGGATATGTGTATATTTATACCTGTATCCACACATGGCACAGAGAGAAAGAGTTTTATTAAAGAATTGATCCCAAAGAATTGGGCTACCTCCTGCGGCTGTGGGGTCTAATCCATAGGGTGCTCCAGGAGGAAGGGAAGGCTAGGAGCTCTCAGGCAGGGGCTGGCACTGCAGTCTATAGGTGGAATTTTTCTCAGAGAAGCTTCAGGTTTTCTCTTAAGGTCATTCAACTGACCGGCTGAGTCCCACCCATATCATTGAGAATAATCTCCTGATAGTAGATATTAACCTCATCTACAAGAAACATTCACAGCAACCCCTAAATTAGTGTTTTGTTGCATAACTGGGAGTGCCAAGTCAAGGTGACACGTACCTGGTCTCCTGATAGCATTCCTCTAGTGTGCCCAGTTTGCAGACTTAATCTAGGGGAATGAGAAGAGACAAAGTTAGAAAGACAGCTTAGGGCCAAATGTAGGAGCCTTGAACTCTGGGTTTGGACTTTTGAGCTGAAATGACAAAGCGGTGCTATGGCAGCACTGTCCAACAGAACTTGCTCAGATGCTGGAAATGTTCTGACTCTGGACTGCCCACCACAATTGTCACTTAGCCACTTGTGGCTGCAGAGACCCTTGAAGTGCAGCTAATAAGACAGAGGAACTGAATTTTTAATTTTGCTTAATTCAGGTACGTTAAACAGACACATGTGGAGAGTGCAGCTATGGAGAGAGCAGTCTGGCAGGAGTATACAGGATTCACTGGAAAGGAAAACCACACAAGCAGTCCAGTTAGACTGCTCGTACAGTCCCCACCACCCCCACCCTGTGCAGGGTGGGCCAGAAGCAGGAAGTGTGGAAAGGAAGTGAGAGATGAGAAGTGAGGAAGAAGAGAATCAAAAGTAATCCCGTGGTTGGCCACTTCTCTGTCTTCCCAGCCACTTCTGTACCTTCTTGCTTGCCCTTCCCCTCCCACCCAAGCCCTTCCCTCTGTCAGATGTCCTCAGAGCCCATCCCAGCTGCCTCTTTTGACTTGCTCTTCTCACACTCACTTCTGTAGTTTCAGTTACCAGCTCTGTGTTCACAACTCCCAGGCCCATTCTTGCAGTCATAGATCTTTCCTCTCCACCCCACACCCTCAGTATCTCCACTTGGAAATCTCACAAACCCTTAGTCTTCCCCTCCTACTCGTATTTCTTTCAGTTTTCTGAGTTCAGGTAATGATATAATCATCATCCTCTCAGCTGCTCAGGCCAGTCCCCGAGAATTTTCCGAACACCTTGTTTCTGACCTGCTGATGCGAAGTGTGAGTTACAGCCTCAGCCTGCCCCTTGCCGCCCTCCCCCTCCCCCTGGCAGGTTGCCACCGTCCTTGTCCAGGCCCTCACCGTCTCCCCATGGTCGCTTTTGTTAGCCCACTAGCCTCCAAATAATTTCTTTTAAAAAGAGAAACCAGACTATTTTATTTTATTTTATTTTATTTTTTCGTGATGTGTAATGGAATCTCCCCCTGTGGCTTTATCTGTTATACCATAGTGTCACAGGACAAAGGGTTAATTAATTTCAGTTGATTTATTTAATAATATTTATCCATTTAATATTTCTATGACCCTGTTGAGCCGGGACAGTTGGGAAATACAACTGAAATATTCCTTGGGGCATAGGTTCTATTGAGAAAGACAGACATTAATCAAATAATTACACAGATAGCTGGACAATTAAAACGGTGAGACATGACATTTAAGAGGAGTACGTGGTGATCTGAGAGTCTCTAAGGAGGAGACCCAAGGCTCCCAGGAAGGTGAGAAAAGCATTCCATGAGGAGGAGTTAGCTGGGGAAAGGGAGAGGAGATGCTAGGAAGTGGGAACTGCATGCGCAGAGACAGCTGGGAAATACTTTACTTGGATGAAATACAGTGCAGTCATCAGAGACGTTAAATGGAACACAGAAACTAACAACTGCGTGGGGATGAAATGTGGTCTTAGGTTTTCCAAGCCATCTGGAGCATTTGGAAACTAATGATACTGAACCTTTATCAAGCTCAGAGAAGATGTTTCTAGTAAACACCTTGATTTGAATGTGTTATCTCAAAATCATTCAGTAAGTTTCTCTCTTGGCTTACTTTCCTAAAAACGAAAGGTAGGGTTTCTTCCCTTTGCTGTTATAATCCAATTAAAATGATAGTATGTGTGCATAGAAGAGCTGACATTATATTCTATATGTATTGTATATTGCTACTATAATTTGTATAACACAAAGTTAAGAGCCAAATAAGTGGTATAGAGCAATGGTTCTAAACTTTATGTGTTCCTACAGTTTATGCTCTCAAAGTATTGACACCAGAGGACTTTTTTATGAGTGTAGTTGTCAAGATTTACTGCATTAGAACTTACAGCTGAAATTTTAAATATTTATTAATTTATTTAAACATAACCAATAATAAACTCAATACACATGAACATAATTACAGTATTTTATGAAAAATAATTATTTTCTAAAACAAAATTTAGTAGGAAAGAAGGCATTATTTTGTATATTTTACAGGTCTCTTTAAGAGAAGACAGCTGAATTCTTTTTTTGTTGTTTTTTATTGAGATAACATTGGTTAATAGCATTATATAAGTTTTAGGTGCATAGCATTATAATTCACTTTCTGTGTACACTCTAGTGTGATCACCCCCAGAAGTCCAGAGTCCACCCATCACCATACATTCAACCCCCTTTACCCATTTTACACCCCCCCACTCCTTTCCTCTGATAACTACCCATCTGTTGTCTGTGTCTAGGAGCTTTATTTATTTATTCGTTTACTAAATTTATTTGGGTAACGTGGGTTAATAAAGTTATATAGGTTTCAAGTGTACATTTCTATGATACATCAGCTGTATGTTGCATTGTGTGCTCCCCACCCGAAGTCCTATCTTCTTCCATCACCGTGTATTTAACCCCCTTCGCCCTTTACTGCTCCCCCCCACTCCCTTCTAGTCACCACCACACTGTGATCTGTGTCTATGAGTTTGCTTTGTATCCCACATGTGTGTATCTGTCTCTTTTTTGTTTTGTATTTCATATGTGAGTGAAATCATACAGCTTTTGTTTTTCCGTCTGACTTATTTCATTTAGCACAATACTTCAAAGTCCATCCATTGTTGTCACAAATAGGAAGATGCCACCGTTTTATGGCTGAGTGGTGTTCCATTGTATCTTCTTTATTCATGTGTTAGTTGGTAACAACTTAGGTTGTTTCCATATCCTAACTATTAAAAATAATGCCAGAATGAACTTTGGGGTGCATATATCTTTTTAAATTAGTGTTTTTATTCTCTTTGGATAAATACCTAGAAGTAGAGTTGCTAATTCATGTGGTAATTCTGTTTTTAAATTTTGAGGAGGCTCCATACTGTTTTCCGTAGTGGTTTCACCACTTTGCAATCCCACGATAGTACAAGGGTTTCTCTTTTCTCTGTGTACCCGCGAGCACTTGCTGTTTGTGGACTTTTTGATAGCAGCCATCCTGACAGGTATGAGGAGACATGTCATTGTGGTTGTGATGGGCATTTTCCGGTGGTTAGTGATGTTGAGCATCTCTCCACGTGTCTGTAGGCCATCAACATGTCTTCTCAGGGGACATGTCTGTTGAGGTCCTCTATGCATTTTCTAATCTGAATTGTTTTTTGTTGTTGTTGTTGGGTTGTATGAGTTGTTATTTTTTTATATTTTGAATATTAACCCCTTATCAGGTAAATCATTTGCAAATATTCCATTTAGTAGATTGTATTTTCATTTCGTTGTTGGTTTCCTTTGAAGAGTTGGATTCTTATATCTGCTTCTGCAGTTAAGAGTTGGAATATGTTGTTTTGGTTGAAGTATATAATGTGAATTGGCCAAAAAGTCTGTTCAGGTTTTTTCCACAAAATAAAAGACACATTTTTTCATTTTCACCAATAACTTTATTGATTTGCATTTTTTAGTATGTTGGCTCTCCTACTATTGGCTTCTAGTGCGTAGAAGCCAGGGGTGCTGCTGAACATCTTCCAATGCGTAAGACAGCCCTACAGCAAAGAGTTATTTGCCCAAAATGTCAGTAGCACGAAGAAACCTCACAAACCACTTTGCCATGTTCGGTCAGTCACAGCACCTCCTCCATGCACTGCACAGATCTTTCTGTGTGTTTCAGTTGCATTTTTACCTTTCTTGAAATAATAAAGCAAAATACAATGAAAATATTGCATATCATCTTCTGTCTTCAAAGTATTTTAAAGCTTTTTTAGGTAATTGTGGATATTCTTCTTTGATACCACATTAAAACTCAGTAAGTGGTAGTTTCTTAAAGGTTGATTGCAATGTAGATTGTAAAACCGTATAAATGGCCTTTGTGTTTATTACAAGTCTGTGTTCCATTTTGAAGCCCAAGCATGACTTTTATCACCATGCATGGAGCAGTTGGAAAATGTAGGCTCACCGCTGTTATAAATATTGACCTACTTTATTATACAATGTGAAAAAAAATACATTTGTTAACACACATCCAACCTCATCAGAAAGCCACTGAATATTGTGAACTTAAGTTCACAGTGGTTGACTACAAATTGTCCTAAATTCTAATACTTGCTTGAAAGCTCAGATTTTATCATTAGCAATAAATATTGTCGGTTGTTTTCCTTGAAATGATAGTTTCACTGTTCATTTCCAGGAAAATATCTGCCAAACACCCAAGACTGTACAACTGAATTTTGTTTCAGTCATCTGTCAAGTAAAAGTAGTGTCTGTGAAAAAAATTGGCAACTCAAAAATTGTACATTTTTCCTCAAGACAACCATCATACCCGCTGTGCGACAGAAGTGCTTCATGGGTACTTCGATTTCTGCACGCAACCGTGTGCTCAGGATCACGATTTAATAAAGCTGGCAACTGCTACAGCTTCGTCAAGAGCATCCTTACATGCAGTGACTTTCTTTTTTTACTGTATGTGATTGTGAAGAATACAGTACTGACTCAGAGTTTGGTACCACTGCTGAATTGTGCTAAGGCACTGGCACAACTGCTTTTGCACTATCACTGCAGATGTTAACACAAAGAGAAAGATAACATCTTATTATTATTATGAAAATGCTTGTGACTGCATGTGCCCCCAGAAAGGGTCTCAGGAATCTCCAGAAGTCCACAAACACATTGACATAAACAGTGGTATAGTGAGGGAGGAAGAAACATGAACCAAAGTTGTTCAAAACGCTTCACGGAAGAACTGAGCTGGACCTTGAGAAATTAAGGTTTGGATAGGTGGGAAGAAGGAAAAGGGATTTCAGGAGGGCAAATCATGTGAACAAAGGACAGGGGGCAAGAAGCAGCATGACGTGGCCAAATACTGATTGGAAAGGATGGTTGCACGTGGGCTATAATCAGATTATGAGGGAGGGATATTGAATACCCATTTGAAAAGTTGGCACTTTCTCCATAAGTCACCGGGAATAGCTGAAGGGGTTTGAATCCTGTGACTTGGCGGAGGTGGTGGTGTGGGAACACCCATGCCGTGACAGTGCATCAGGCGAATTGGCAAACAGGACAACTGGATGCAAGGAGGCTGATTGGGGTAGTAATTGTGACCTGGTTAGCGAGAGTTAAGTGTGCAGACTGCGGTGATGGCATCAGGTGGAACAGAGCAAAACATCGACCAGTTGCTTCAAGGGTAGAAGTGATATGAGAACTAAAGACAAAAAAATCAGAGGTCAATAGTTTATTACATTTTATAACCCTAAGTCCAGGCCCAGGACATTGTTAGGGAAGTAGATGAAAACTGGGTGTTTCCATATAAAGTCTAACATGAGACTTTTTCCTTCCCCTCCAAATCAGAATGCTTTCTTTTTTTTTTTTTTTCTGATAACGAGGGTTGAATCATGGAACACATTTCCTTTCTGCCCTGCCTCCAGAAGGCTTTGTGCCAAATGTCATGTTAAAATCACAACAATTACAATTGTCCTCATGGTTAGTACATTTTCCTCCTCCTCCTTTCTCTGGCTCTGATTCTCTGTCTCTATTTATAATTCATTAATCTTACTTGTTTTCATTCTGTTTAATGCCAGATGCCACAAGACCTCTTTTGAAACAGACCAAGGGGATAAGAAAATATAATATAATGATAATAACCTTTAACATATTTTATTCATTTGTGGGATGGGGCCCCCTACTTCAATCACATGTTATTCAGAACTTTAAAAGAAAAGCTAAAAATCCTCTGGTGCCCAAAACCAAAGCACTAAGGCTTAATTTCAAAGAATTCAACAAATTTAACTAATGTGACAATCTAGTTCAAAGCAGCAAATGAAAAGGTAGTGGAATACCTACTAAAAACAGGTAAAGTGGTAGCAAAAGAAGTGACCCTTATACTTTGATTATGACAGAGAGGAAAACACAAGATGCAGGCGGAAGTTCCTAGAGGTTATAAAGTATGTGAATATAGGTCAGTTCAAAGGGCTGGGAATGAGGAGAAAAAAAAAAAGTATGTGAATATACCCGGCCAAGCTAGAGGTCAATAAAGAACTGTTACATGTTAAAATAGCAAACACCAGCAGCTCACATTTGGGCTTTTACTATATTTCAGGATTTGTATTATTGCATTATATGCATTGTCTCACTCTTCACTGTAACTCTGCATTTCTTTCCATGATTCCCCCCTTTTACAGGAGAATAAATTTAGTTATAAAGAGATAAAAGGTATACACCAATGCAGATGGCCAGTTGTATGTGGCAGAGTTGTGATTTGAATCCAGCTCTGCCAGATGCCGAAGCCCATGTTTTGTTTTTTTAATGTTTTTCTATTACAGTTGACATACAAGATTATATTAGTTTCAGGTGTGCAACATAGTGGTTAGACGTTTGTATACCTCACAGAGTGATCGCCCCCGTAAATCCAGTGCCCCTCTGACACCGCGTGTTGTTATTGCAGCATTATTGACTGCATTCCCTTAAATGCTGTGCGTCATAACCTGTGACTGTTTTGGCAACTGGCGATTTATACTTCTTAATTCCTTCACCTTTTCACCCATCTCCCCAAATCCCCCAAACCTCCCAACCCCCTGCCCATCTGGCAACGAACAGTTTGTTCTCTGATTCTGTTCAGTTTGTTCAATTTATTTTGTGTTTTTAGATCCCAAATACAAGTGAAGTCATATGGTATTTGTCTTTCTCTAACTTATTTCACTGAGCATGATACCCTATAGGTCCATCCGCGTTGTCACAAATAGCAAGATTTTATTCTTTTTTATGGTTGAGTAATGTGCAGTTGCACATACGCACCACGTCTTCCTTACCTGTTGTCTGTCCACGGAC
Source organism: Tonatia bakeri (assembly GCA_004024845.1). Lineage (NCBI taxonomy): Eukaryota > Metazoa > Chordata > Mammalia > Chiroptera > Phyllostomidae > Tonatia > Tonatia bakeri. The sequence continues at coordinate 115,484 of PVIA01004090.1, forward strand.
ACAGGTTGCTTCCGCGTCTCGACCCTTGTACATATGCTGCAGTGAACACAGGGGCACATACCTCTGTTTTGAATTAGTGTTTTGGATTTCTAAAAATATATACCTGGAAATGGAATGTATCAGTACCGGCTTGGTTATAAGGTAGTTCTATTATTAATTTTTGAGGACCATTCGTACTGTTTTTGATAATGGCTGCACCAGTTTGCAATCCCACCAACGTACACGAAGGTTCCCTTTCACCACATCCTCACCAGCATATATTTGTTGATTTATTGATCATAGCTTTTATGACAAGTGTGAGATGATATTTCGTAGTTTTAATTTCCAATTCCCTGATGATTAGTGACATTGAGCATCTTTTCATATGTCTGTTGGCCATCTGTATGTCCTCTTTGAAGAAATGTCCATCCAGTTCCTCTGCCCATTTTTAAAAGTGTTGTTTGTCTTTTTGGTGTTAAGTTGTGTGAGTTCTTTGTGTGGTTTGGATAGTAAGCCCTATGGAGTGTATCATTGGCCAATATATTCTCATATTCAGTAGGTTGTCTTTTCATTTTGTTGGTGATTTCCTTTGCTGTGCAAATAGTTTTTAGTTTGATATAGATTGATTGATTGATTTTTGTTTTCCTTGCCCAGGGAGACACAGACAAATAATACTATGTGCAGTATCAAAGAATTTACTATGTTTTCTTCTAGGAGTTTGATGGTTTGGGGTCTTTAATACATTTATCCTTGTATATGGTGAAAAAAAAGTGACCTAGTTTCTTTTTTTTTTCTCCCATGTAACTGTTTAGTTTTTCCACCACCATTTACTGAAGAGACTGTCTTTACCCTGTTGTATATTCTTACCTCCTTTGTCAGAGATTAATTGACCATATAGGTGTAAGTTTATTTCTGGGCTCTCTAGTTTGTTCTGTTGATCTGTGTGTCTATTTTTATGCCAGTGCCAGGCTGTTCTAATTACCACAGCCTTGCATATAGTTGGATGGCAGTTGGCATGATGCCTCCAAGTTTGTTGTTCTTTCTCAAGATAGCTTTGGCTATTTGAAATCTTTTATGGTTTCATATAATTTTTAGGATTGCTCTAGTTCTGTGAAAAATGCCATTAGTATTTTGATAGGGATTGCATTGAATCTATAGATTGCTTTGAGTAGTATGGACATTTTCACAATGTTAGTTCTTCCTTGAGTATGGAATATACTTCCATTTACTTGTATCTTCCTCAGTTTCTTTCTTCACTGTCTTATAATTTTCTGAGTATAGGTCTTTTACCTTCTTGGATAAATTTATTCCTGGGTATTTTATGTTTTTTGATGGAATTGTAAATTGGACTCTTTCCTTAATTTCTCTTTCTGATATTTCATAATTGGTGTATAACAATACAACTGATTTCTGAATATTAATTTTTCATCTTGTTATTTTATTGAATTAATTTATCAGATCTGATAGTTTTATGGTAGAATCTTTAGGGTTGTCTCCACATATTATCCTGTCATCTGCAAAAATTGACAGTTTTACTTCTTTTTTCCCAATTAGATGCCTTTTGTTTCTTTTTCTCATCTGATTGTTGTGGCTAGGACTTTCAGTGCCATGTTGAATAAGAGTGGTGACTGTGGGCATCCTTCCCTTGTTTCTGATCTTAACATCATACCTTGGGTTTGTCATAAATGGCCTTTATTATGTTGATGTATGTTCCCTCTCTTCCCACTTTGCTGGAAGTTTTTATCTCAAATGGATGCTGGAATTTATCATATGTTTTTTTCTGCATCTATCATTATGATCAGATGCTTCATTTTGTTCATATGGTGCATCATGTTAATTGATTTTCAGATATTGAACCAGCCTTGCATCCCAGGAGTAAATCTTACTTGATCATGAGGCATGATCTTTATTTTATGTATTGCTGAATTCAGTTTGCTAACATTTTGTTGAGGATTTTTGCATCTATGTTCATCAGGGATATTGGCCCACAGTTTTCTTTTTTGGTTCTGTCTTTGTCTGGTTTTAGAATTAGGGTAATGGTGGCTTCATAAAATGACCTTGGGAGTCTTTACTCCTCTTGAACTTTTTGGAATAGTTTGCAAAGGATAGGTGTTAATTCTTCTTTAAATATTTATTAAAATTTACCTGTGAAACCCATGCTTTTGTCTGTTAAGAGTTTTTCAGTTTTTGTTTTCTATTTTTTATTATTGATTCAATTTTGTAGTGGTTGTCCATTCAGATTTTGTGTTTCTTCCTTATTCAGCCGTGAAGATTGTATGTTTCTAGGAACTTACTCATTTCTTCCAGGCTGTCCAATATGTTAGCATATAGTTGTTCATTGTTTCTTCTTACGATCCTTTGTATTTCTGTGAGATTCATTGTTACTTCTCTTTTGTATATGATTGTATTTATTTGGGTGTTCTGTCTCTCTCTCTTGTTTTTCTTAATGAGCCTTGCTAATGGTTTATTAATTTTACCTTTTTAAAGATCCAGCTTTTGGTTTCCTTGATCTTTTGTATCAGTTTTTTTAGACTCTTTTGTGTTTTTCGAATCTTTATTACTTACTTCCTTCTACTCATTTTGGGCTTTCTTTGTTCTTTTTCTAGGTGCTTTAGGTGTAAGATTAGCTTGTTTATTTGAGATTGTTCTTGTTTCTTGAGGTAGATCTGTATTGCTGTGACTTTCCTTCTTAATTGCTTTGGCTGTGTCCCACAGATTTTGGCATTGTGTTTTCATTTTTATTTGTTTCAAGGTATGTTTTTATTTATTTCTTAATCTTGTTAATGCACTCATCATGTGTTTTTCAGTTTTCTTTTTGTAACTGGTTTCTTGTTTCGTACCATTGTGATTGGAGTTGATGCTTGGTCTGATTGCAGTCTTCTCAAATTTACTGATACTTGTTTTGTGTCCTAATATGTGGTCTGTTCTGGAACATGTTCCATGTGCACTTGAAAAGAATGTATTTCCTGCTGCTTTAGGGTGAAATGTTTTAAAAATATCCATTGAAGCATCTGGTTGTATGTGTCATTTAAGGTGTTTCCTTGCTGTTTTGCTGTCTAAAGATTTAGCCATTAATTTCAATGGGGTGTTAAAATCTCCTGTTGGGACTGTATTACTGTTAATCTCTCTTTATATGTCTGTCAATATTTGCTTTATATATTTAGGTGCTTCTGTGTTGGTTACATAAATGTATACTAGAGTTACATCCTTGTTTGGATTAATCTCTTTATTATGAAATCACTTATTTGTCTCTTATTACAGCCCCCTTTACAAGTCTGTTTTTATGATACAAGTGTTGCTATTCCAAATTCATTTTCCATTTTCAGTTGCATGAAATATCTTTTTCTATCCTACACTTTCAGTCTGTGTGTCTTCAGATCTGAAGTGAGTCTGCTGTAGGCAGCTTATGTATGGGTCTTGTTTTTTAATTGATGATTCAGCCACTCCTTGTCTTTTGATTAGAGCACTTCATCCATTTTACATTTAAAGTAATTACTAATAGATATGTCATTCTTGCCATTAATTGTTTTTTTAATAGTTTTTGCAGTTCTTCTCTTTTCCTTTCTTACTCTCTTGTTCTCTGCTCTTCTATGTTGATGACTTTTCTATAATGTTGTGTTTGGATTCCTTTCTTTTTATTTCTTGTGTACTTTTGCTTTGTAGTTACTGCATGCTTCATATATACTAAGCTATGTTTATATCATTTGATATGTTTATATTAAGTTGATGGTTGTGTAAGTTGGAACACATTCTAAAATCACTGCAACTTTTACTAATCCCTCCATGTTTATGTTTTTGTCATTTTTTACTTCTTTTTTTTTGTCTGTGTGTATCCTTTAGTTTATAATTTTAATTGCATGGTTTTTGTACTTTTGTCTTTTAAACTTTGTACTGAATTTATAGTTGGTTGATCCTCCACTTTACTATTTGCCTCTGTCAGTGAGCATTTTTTCTTTCCTATGTTTCCTTTTTTATATTTTTGGTTTTTTCTTTTCTAGTTAAAGAAGTCCTTTTAACATTTCCTGTAATACTGGCTTACTGGTAATGAATTTCTTTAGCTTTTTCTTGTTTGGGAAACTCTTTACCTCTCATAAATTCTAAATGATAGCCTTGCTGGGTAGCCGTGGTTGTAGGTCTTTGCATTTCATCCCTTTGAATATCTAGTGCCAATCATTTCTATCATGCTGAGTTCCTGTTGAGAAATCATCTGACAGTATTATAGAAGCTCACTTGTGTGTAACTAACTGCTTTTTCCTCGTTACTTTAAAATTCTCTCTTTGTCTTTAACTTTTGGTGTTTTAATTATGATGTGTTTTAGTGTGTGATTCTTTGGATTTGTCTTTTTTGAGATTCTCTGTGCTTCCTGGACTTGTTCCTTCACCAGGTTAAGACGTTTTCTGTCATCATTTCTTCAAATTGGTTTTCAGTCCCTTGCTGTCTTCTCTTTCCAGTATCCAGTGGTGCAAATGTTGCTACACTTGATGTCCCAAAGGTCTCTTAAACTATCCTCATTTTTTGAAATTTCTGTTTTCTTTTTGTTTTTCTGTGTAGATGTTTTCTGCTGCCTCGTCTTCCAGACTGGTTAGTCATTCCTTTGCTTCATCTCATCCGATGTTGAGTCCCTCTAATGTATTCACCATTTTCATTTTTATATTCTTCATTTCTGGATTTATTTATGGTCCCTTTCCCTTTTATAGGTTCTCACTGAGTTCATTTATTCTTCCCCTCACTTTATTCAATATTGTCATAATCAGTGGTTTGAACTCTATATCTATTAGATTGCTTGTTTCCATTTTGTTGAGTTATTTTCCTGGGGTCTTGTTCTATTCTTTTGTTTGGGGCATGTTTCTTTGTCTCCTCATTTTGGCTGCCTCCCTGTGTTTGTTTCTATGTATTAGGTAGATCTGTTATGTCTTTCAGTCTGAGCAGAGAGGCCTTATGAAATAGGTGCCTGTGGGGCCCAGTGGCACAGTCTCCCTGGTCACCTGAGCTGGGTGCTCCAGGGGTGTCCTCCGTGTGGGTTGTATGCCCTCCTATTGTAGTTGAGCTTTGATTGCTGTTGGCACATCAGGAGATGGGATTGACCTCAGGCTGTCTACCTGTGAGGGCTAGCTGTGACTACGGCAGATAAGCTGTTGTGTGTGGGCTGATCCCATGGAGCAGATGTCTCTTTAGCAGAGCCCGGTGCTAGCTGAGTCAGGTGTGTCATTCATAGAGCGGTTGGATGGTGCTCTTGTGTTCTGAAGCTGTCCTTCGGGTGTGTTAGTTCTGTGACCTTCTAGGAGGTGCTCAAGTGTAGGATAAGTTCAGCTTCTGTTTGTGGCCAGCGTTGGACCACCTGGTGGGAGCTACAAAATGATCTGCAGTTGGTTGCTGCTTGTGTTGTACTTGGAGGGACTTGGGAGAGGTTGTGCTGAGAACCAAAGCCAGTTTCCACTAGTGCCAGGGATTGGGACCCTTAGATGGGCACCACGATGTGAGCTGAGGCCAGCTACCACTTGTGCTGGGCTTGTGGCCATTTAGTTGAAGCAACGTTCAAAGCCAACAGAGGCCTCAGCTTATACCAGGCTCAGGGCCACCTAATGAGAGTTACAATACAAGTTAAGACTGGTCACTGCTTGTGCCAGGCTTGGGGTCTCTTAGCAAGAGGTACAGAGCATGCCAAGGCCAGCCACTGCTTGTGTGGGGTTTGCAGATCTTTGAGAGTTTGGGGAAAGATTGTATCACAAAGCAACGCAGGCTGCTTATGTGGAAAAGTTGCTGGAAGTAGCTTGAGCCAGGTGCGCAAGTTGGGTTGGGAAAGATTTCAGGGATTCACCAAGGTGGGGGGGAATGTGTTAGGTTGATGGAGAGTTCCACTTCCATTTGTCAACAGCCTGTGCCAGGGTGACTGGGTGGGGAAGGAACATTGGTGCCTGCCTGTGCATCCTTCCCCAGAGGGAACTACCCTAGCTCCTGCCCCTCCAGCCCTGCCCTGAAGCTAGTCAATTCACTTCCCTCTCTGTACAGTATTTCCCTGGTGCTTTAGGAACTGTGGCCCCTATAAACTTAGAGCAAGTGAAGAATGATGCTCATTCTTCTCAAGAGGGATGCCTGGGATGCCAGCAGCCTTTCATCTCTCGGAGGCAATCCCCGCTGGTCTTCATGGACAGATGTTGTGGAGACTCCTCCTCCCAGCATTGGTGCCTCTGACTGGTGAGCCTGATGTGAGGCTATGACCCCTCATTCCTCAGCCGGGACTGCCACAGCCAACCTGTCCTCCCTGATTTTAATCACCACATGTGGGTGTGGGACCAGTCCATGCCACATATCTGCTGCTCCTGCCAGTCTCCTACTGGGTTCTTCTATGCAGCCCTTCTGTCCGGCTAGTCTTTAGGTGTTTCTCAGTGATGGTTGTTCACAGAGCAGGTTGCTCACTGCAACTTGCTCAGTTGCAGTTTTGATGTGGTTGTGGGAGGAGGTGAGCACAGTGTTCACCTCTTCTTCCATTTTTGACTTTTCTTATTTTGGGGTTCCTTTCATTTTAATCTCCATAGTAATGATAATAACAGGAAGAAGAACAGTAGTAGCAATGGTAGTAGTAATAACTATGTTCAATATCCTCTCTTTGAGAAATTAAAAAAATCCTATGTACCATATTTGAGAAAATTTTGAGCACAAAAAGGTTAAAGTAACCATTTTTTAATTGTAATTGTTGTTCAGGTACAGTTTTCTGTCTTTTACTCCCATCCCAGCCCACCCCCCACTCCCCACCTCCCTCCCATTTCCATCCCCCCTAGCTTTTGTCCATGTGTCCTTTATACTTGTTCCTGCAAACCCTTCCCCTTTTCCCCTGAAATTCCCTCCCCTCTCTGCTCTGGTCACTGTCAGCCTATTCTCTACTTCAGTGTCTTTGGTTATATTTTGCTTATTTGTCTGTTTTGTTGATTAGGTTCCTGTTAAAGGTGAGGTCATATGGTATTTGTCTTTCACCACCTGGCTTATTTCACTTAGCATAATGCTCTCCAGTTCCATCCATGCTGTCACTAAAGTAACCTTTTTAAATTTGGTATAGTTTATTGGAAAACTCATTCCTCGGAGTACTTTATTTCTTGAAAATTTCTAAAAATTGATGGGAGGAATATTTTTGTAAGGTTATTTATTACCTGTAGTCAGTTTAAAACATTTTTGTGTCATTGTTTTAAACGAGTCATTTAGTTTTCTTAAATTTTGTTTTGGAAACCTATCTGCACCATCTTTTTCATACCACAGAGAAAAGCCATTCATTCCTGTATACTGCTTCTTTAGTTAAAGGACAGAAAGTGTTACCTCTTAAAAACATGAAGCAGCTGATAGGAGTTGTCACAGTCCTTTGCTGGCACAGGATGCTCTGATTTGTTTTCTTCCTCTTGCACTGAATGAGGTTGCAGCCCTCAGTTCCCAGAGAAGTGGCCTGAGGGGTACACGTGACAGAACAGTTTGACAAGGGAGTTACAGTCGATGAGGGGGCCCTTGTGTTGTAAACCCTGAGTGGCTGAAAAGCTAAAAATAACTCAGGGTAGTTCTTAAACTGGAAATGGAAACCTCCTGTGAAAGATGAAGAGCTTCCCGGCAATGACGGGCTGCAACTGTAAGGCCGTCTGCGGAAGAAGAATCATACAGCAACCTGGTGAAGAGCGAGAGGCCTGCCGCCTCGCACCCTCAGGTGCAGCTTACGTGTCTTCTTCAGCTTGACCGTCTGAACAGCTGTAGCTTGAAAAACTCCCTGCTCTGTTTTTTCTCAGATTTTAGTCACCATCTATTAGATTGGCTGTCTGCTCAAAAGCATACAATTTCAGGGACTACAGCTATGGATTTGGTGAATGAGAACTACCAGTAAATATTTTTGAGTCATAATAAGTTACTTTTTCAGGAATTGAACATAGGTATGCAGAGACAGTGGAAGTATGATTAAGAGGAACGAGAGGATAGATGGAGGGGAACCTGTGGTTTTGAAGTCAAGCTAAAATTATTGTTTAAGTCTTAAAGTTGTGGATAGAATGTTGTGAAAGTCTGTTAAGTCATGGAGGATCTTCTTGTAGCAATATTATTTTGGTTCTAACAAATTCCAGAATATAAGATTGGGAGCTATTTCTTAAAGGTCCAGAAAATGTAATTTAGGACAACCATCTTGTGTGCATAGAAACCTACAAATGGTTCTTCCCCAGGAGGCGGTGCAGCCTGAAAATACTAACAGGTTGAGACAAGTTTTAGGTAAATGGTTGGATGGTCAATGGTTTATGGGACTGTTAAAGCAACACATTTTGAAACCTTAAGAGGTTAGCTCCCAGGCGGATACTCATTCTCACAAATGTTTGCTGCGTCATTCTAAGACTTTGGTGGGAATATCGGAGAGCGTAGTCTCACCCCCGTGTCTTCCACCCGTGTTACCGCTGCCGAGGAGAGCCGTGCAAACGCATGATGGCGTCTCCTAGAAAAGTACGAACATAACCACCAGAGGCATTCCTACATTCTTTTCTTTTCTTTTTTTGATTTTACTTGTTCCCCTTTTCTACAGATCATCTTTACGGAAGGCTAAAATGAGGTTTTATGTATAAACTGAGGTTTTAAAATGGTGGGAAGCCATTTTATGTGTTTAAAATGGTGAAAAGAAGAAGCATTTTATGGCATAATCTGACGGTAAATGAACTGCATCTGTCCCTGATGAGAAATGACTGAGAATAACAAGTTGAGCTAGTTGAGAACTAGTTGTAGCCATTTCCCAGTATAAAATAGCAAGACTGGTCTTCTAAGAATTTGTACATCAGTTTTTAACTTGCAACAGGAGTCATTTATAAACTAAATAACTAGTAGGTTTTGAATCTAATATACTGTATCTATGTGTGTGTGTGTGTGTGTGTGTGCGCGTGCACGTGTATCTATATGTATAAATGAAATACATGAGTCAAAAGGTATGACTGACATTTGGTAGTTGCACAGGTGCCACATAAACTGGAAGGGAAAGCTCATCCTGAGCGGCTGAAGGCAGGGGTGCTAATGTCCAGCACTGGCACGGCACAGTCCGGTTAAATGGCACATTTTTGGGAGCATGTTGACACTGTGGAACCCAGGGCTGGCTGTCAGTGCCCTAGCCCATTTCTTGCTTTTTCTCTGAGGACTGCCTGGGCATTTCTGTGGGCTTCTTCACTGCCATTCGCCCACGTGCCCCTTCTGCCGATCTGGTCTTTGAGATCTCATCAGTAAAACCCAAGAGAATCTACTGGGAAGTGATTACATAACAAGAGAGTTCAATTAAGTCAAGAACAGTAGTAGGCACTTCACAAGAATAGTAATTCAATTGGGCTCTCAAGTTAATGTTAGAGCTCTCTAGTTAAAAAGTACAAATGAGACACAAATTGAGTATCATGGGAAAAGCACAAAAGATTGAGATCTAGTGATGGTGAGCAAAGGCACTTTCATACTCCACTGGTGGAAGTGTTCGTTTTTATAAATATTTTGAATGACAGTTTTGCAACATCTGTATCAAAAGCTTTTAAAAAGGCCACACTAGTTAAAATCTGCTTCTAGAACCCAGCCTGAGGGAATTGTAACTGAGCGTGTGCACAGATGCACATGTACAGAGACGCTCCTAGCCGCAGTGTTTATGAAAGCTGCAAATTGGAAACAACTTATGTGCTCATCGGTGGAGGAACTGTTTAAATTACATGGCGTCTATTAAACAGGATGATGCAGAACTTTGTATCAAGCTAGAAAGATGTCTATGATGGATGTTTTTAAAACAGCATAGTATGTATAGCATAGTACCATTTTGGTTAGAGTGTGTGTGTGTGAGAGAGAGAGGGAGAGAAAACCTAAAAAGATGTACTCCAAAACAAGTTCTTCTCATCTCTGGGAAATGGGATTACATATGACTTTTAGTATTTGCTGTATACTTTTTTCTGTCTGCAGACTTTTTTGTGTGTTAAGTATATATCACTTTTATTATCAGGGGTAAAAAGCTATTTTTATTCTGAGATAAAAGTAAAACAGGCTCCTGCTACATGCAAAGGGTCAGCAGAGAACTCAGGGTGAGGGAGGAGAATGTGTGATTTGTACAAAAATCATTCTGGGTCACTCCTGAGTGCATCTTGATCATCAGGGGACTTGCTCAGAACATCCTGAACTTGACCCCAACAGATCTGGAGCCCTCACTTCTAGATAAACCCTCCTCCTTGAATGGGCCCCTTTCCCACCACCCTTCGCTTCCATCAGCACTGCCCTGCATGCCTGGGTCCCATCAAAAACATGCTCTCTCCTCCCCCACAGCGTGCCACGTACTGAGCTGCCTTCCTGTGTGCCCCCCCCCCCCCCGTGCGCCCCGAACCTCTCCTTATCCCTGCCATTACCACCTGACTTCCTTTTCTCTGCCCTGCTTCTCACGGTGCTCATCCTCCCACCTTCCGCGTCTGGCCTTTCCTGCCTCTGGTTCTGGGCACTTTTCTTTGCGTTTTGCATTTTCTCAGTATCAGGCGTTCTTAGTCTGAGGAGGTGATCTAAGTGTAAGGAATAAAATTTAACCCACAGTAATTTTGCACAATTGTGTAAAGGGGAAAAAAGTTTTTACCAAGACTTATGCCTTAAGTCTGCCTGAACTGTGCTGCACTCAGAGGAAACATTTCAGAATATGTCTCATCCATAACTGCATGGCATGTGAATAAAATTTCATTATGTTTCATATTTTGTGAGACCTAAATATTTACCTAAAGGCTTTTGCCTCTAAATATTTGTTCGCCTAGAACTTGCTAAATGCATGGATCAGGGTTTAATTAGAAATAGAAGATCCTGTATTTTTACTTACATTCTCTGCTCTGATTAAAGCTTGTTTTTCTTTTTGTTGTGTTCTTCTTGGAATTAATTATTTTGTTTTGCTAGTCTTAAAGACTGCAGACAGCCACATGTTTTTTCCACATTCACCTATCAGCTGCTCTTTAATTGTGTTTTGATATTGTTTTCCATAATATAATCCCCAACTGTTACTGCTACACAATAAACCTTTCTTGCATGCTGCTTTGTGTAGAGGTTGAGACCATTAACCCAAATAATCCTGGAAGGCTCTCCAAGCTCACAGTCAATGACAGCCATATCAGGGCAGAAACAGGCTGTTTGGAGAGATGCAATCAGATAATATCACATGCTGCCCAAGGCAAGTTTCCAATACCCTTATGCCAAAACAAAAGGTTGAGCAAAGATCCTCGTCTGACTGCTTTCTATCCAGATCTTGGACAAATAACTTAAACTCAGCATTTTAAACTCAAGGAGTAGAGGTCTCTGTTGTGAAGTGGGGTTATATGAGGCACTTGAGAAGTGCTGGACAAATGTTAAGCAGCAGGTTATTTCACGGACTCACCAAGTGTTGATGACACCAGGGATTTCAGGAGGGTGTTTCACCTGTAACCGACCTACACGCCCAAGTGCAAGGGCATTTAGGCAGCGTTTTCCCCGGGTTCTCCCTTCCACCCTTCCTTCCTTGCCCAGAAGACAAACCTCACCATCATGTAATCCTGTGACCCTTCATGTGTCTGAAGAATACCATCCTATTCAAGAAGTCCAGTGCTTTATTTTATTCAGAGACTGCTTAGGAGAAATTTTCCTATCAAGTAACTACTGGAAAATGCTCATCTTTGGACTTGCCTTATGTGTCCTCTAGGACATTCTTTCTCAACCACTTGTCTTACAGTATAAAGTTTTTAACCACTCCTGGGACAAGACAAGTGCCCACACGTAGTTCCTAGCCAGTGTTACAGAACAGAAAGAGTTCCTTCACCCAGTGCCAGCAGAGCCAAATGCTGGACACCAAGAACTGCAGTGGAGAAATATCACCTATTTTATTATGAGTGGTGCCACCCAGGATAACTGGAAGCTACTGCTAGAAAGCCCGAACTCCCTGACGGCATGTAGGTGTCAGATTATGTAGGGCAAAATCACAGGACACTGCAGGCTAGGGTTTTGGGTCGTGTTGGGAGCTGGTTGGTTCGAGGTGAATTCAGGGTAGTGAACAACTTTTTCACATCTTGAGGACAGCTCTGAAGTCTGTTTTGATGCCCCTCTGTCTGGTTTTATAGGATAGTAGCTAGGAGGTCATTCCACCTTAGCACTCAGGAATGAAAACATACCAAGTTAAGATGTTATTTTTAGCCTTCCAAAGGGGGTGGGAGTGAGAGGAGGGAGAAAAAGAGGAGGAGAGGGAGAGAGATTATTGCTAGAGCTAGGATTTAAAGCTAAATTTAATCAAAGTCATAAGGCCCCTTGATTTTACCAATAGCAAAAAAAAAAATTTTTTTTTTCATGTCCTCAACCTAACAACTGTAGCTTGAAAGCACTGGGCAGAGTAATTTTGTTGCTTGCATTTTTTATCCTGATTTGGTTAAGGAAGGTCCTCCCCTTTCAGCTCTTTTGTTGAAGTAGCTGCCCGCTGTTGAAAGGCGGCTAGAAGCCAGCTGAGAGGAGGGAGGCCTGGAAAACATCACTAGAGTAAAGCACATGAGACCTTTCCTACTCTCACCCACATTGCTTGGCTAAGCTCTTATTTCTTGCATCCCTCCTTTCCGCACAGACCAAGCATGCCTCCTCTTTATCCCAAGCGTGAAATAAATGTCAATGCCAACAGCCATTGTTTTGCTTTGTTCTGATGTAATGCCAAATGAACATAGGTAATGCCTTTTAACCACTGTAGCCTTTAACTTTGGTACAGTGTCAGGTCAGCTCACTGCAAATGAGTAAATGAAGGCTGGGTTGGTGGGATTGTGTATCCTTAGGACCAGAGAGAGCAATGGGTGTAATCAGGTGTAATGTCCAATGGACTCCGAACTGTAATTAGAAATTTGCTTGATATTTTTTTCCAAGAAGGAAGCAGTATTAGCAGATAGAGACTCTGTTGACTTTTTTGGCATTGAAGACATTTGTCTGAGATCCCCAGGGTGACAATAAGTGAGTTACCCTGATGAGCAGAAGAACTGATGCATTTCCCAGTTGGAAAGTCAGTAACCATACGTAAACTCTGATCTCTAAAATGATTTTATCTGATACATTTTAAGTTGTCTCTTCAAGTATTTTTAAATTTAAACTGCTGAACAGGAAAAGCTGGGTTTCAGGGCTTTTTGTATTTCATCTCAGTGCCATTTGGCTTGTTGGAAAAGTCTAAAGATTAAATTTTGAGTAGACTCCAAGACAAGGTACAGAAGCCAAGACTTGAATAACCTCCCTCCAAATAACCAGTCACTTAAAGAAGACTCTTTATATTTACCCCAAGAAATTATTAAAATTTTACTTCATATAAAGCAAACACTTCAGGGGGCAACTTAATTTTTTAGTTGTTTGTCATTTCACTCCCGTTGGGTGAGTGAGTTAGGCCTGTAATAGAATTTATTACTGGAAAATCGGCTTTTCTTTTCTTTTTTTTTTTTTGATAGCACAGTTTTGCTCATAAATCAGTCTTCTTTATTTAGGCGAGTTCCCTTGTTTGTTACACATTCTTTCCAGGCCAGCATTTAGTTTCTCTCTTCTTTCCACTTGTCGAGTAGAATGTCTTCTGCCAAGAGATAGGAAACCTGGATTGCACAGCCGCAGAAAATTGGCACCCTTTTCCCTGGCAGTGCATTCTAATAATACTGTATCGGAATTTGACCTAGTTACTTCTCACAGACAACTGTTGCCAAGTCCATAGGGGGTTTCCCTCCGAACAAAGGGTCACAGTCTTCTAAAACGTGAAGAGAGACCTGTGTGCAGACCAGGTCACCTGGGACTTAGTGCCCACCTGTGCAGCCCATGGCCGTGCAAGGAAGAGTGCCTGGGGTCATGTGCAGTGGCTCCGCTTCAGAACTTAACCTCTGTGAGCTCCTGCCAGGCATCACCGAAAGCAACATGATGTGGGCAACAGGGAGCAAGTTGCTTTTGTGTGCTTCGCAGACGTCTGCAGGTTTTCGTGACCAGGTTTTCATGACTCTGGTCGGTCCACCCCACCTCACCTCCTCTTTTCCTTTCTGAGAAACTATTCATTTCTTTTTTCACTACATAAAATTTTTCTCTCGCAGCTGCCCTGGTTGTCACCAATGGTAACATCTTCATTGAAAGGAAGAGAAATTGAAGGGGCCTCAAGGACTCTGTGACTGAGGTGAAAGAGACAGGGCCTAGTATTTTTGTATAGCATTAAATACTCTTAAGGTTTATTGGTTTTAAATAGCTGAAATTGCAAGTAAAAGAATGGGATAGTGGCCTAAGGCACTGATGTGTCTGTTTTCCTGGCCCTTCAATGCCCCAGCTAGGAGAGGGTTGAAGGCCAGTCACACTATTCGGTTAAGCGAGGCTGAGACAAAGGTGCTTTGAGCTGGGTCACCTCGGCGGCAGCATGCATCCTGCAAGTGAAATAACCTGCTGAATGGAGGCACTTTGGATTCTCATAAACCTTCACATGCTCCCCGGTGGAAAAGGGGAGAGGAATCAAAAGTGTCAGGTTGGATATGTTTAGCACAAAACACATCTCAGAAGTGTGAAGAAAAGGAGGAAGTGTTGATAAAATTAGGTGATTTTTATACTAATTGATGCTGAATGCAGAGGAGAATTAATCACATTTAATGATTAAGTGGTTCTACCAAGTAACTGCAAAGTGCAATCTCCCCAGGAGTTTCTAATTTAAAAAACTGAAAAATTGAAAAATGTTACTCAGTTAAAAGCAGTTCGGTTCTCAACAGCAAAACTGACGTGAGATCCTGACAAGCTGTGAGAGAACACAGATTCAAGCCTTTTAAAACAATTCTACTCAAATCCGTATGTCATGGATACTGTTTTAAATTGCATCAGGTCTGTTTTGCCATTTTTATTTGTTTTTTTTAAACCCATAAGGCTTTTAAGATCTAAATTAAAAGTTCATTTATTTTGTTATTGTTGGCTAGTTTTTGGATTTGTTTGTTTTTCCCTAGGAGTGAGACAGTATCTTTTGTGGATTTCGGAACAAATAATGGAAGACCATTGTAGCTTTTGTGTATATTGAAGCAACTATATATATTTTCAATTGAATTTATTAATGTTATGAAACGATACCTTCTATAATGTGGTAAGGTCAAGAGGGGTCAAGAAAACTGATGGAAAAGTTAAAAGATATGACATAGGAAGGATGAGGTTTTCATCCACAGTGCCTTGTCTTCGATTCTTCTGCTCATTAAATGAACTTTAGTCCTTCAGATAAGCATCTCTGGTTACTGTGTTCACACGCGAACTTGATACTCCTTTTCCTGTTTGAAGTGGGAATAACTCTGGGATGAGTGTGTTACATACACGATGCTGATATTTTCCCATGCACTTGGAAAATAATGCTAAACTGCGCCACTCAGGGACTGACTTTCATCAAGAATAGACTATGCTGGCGAAGGTCACGGTGACCATGACCTTTGTCAAGTAACTAGTAATAGATGTATTTTTCTTTCTCTCAAAATGTCAGTGTGCCCATTGAAACTGGAAAATAAACATGTATAAATTTGTAATTTTTCAAAAATTTATATTGAAATTTGTTTTTTATTTCACACAGGAAGAATTTAATGGAAAACCTGACTCACTCTTTTTTAACGATGGCCAGCGAAGAATCGACTTTGTGTTAGTGTATGAAGATGAAAGTAGAAAAGAGAACAGTAAAAAGGGTTCAAATGAAAAACAAAGGGTAAGTTTTTTATGCTGTGTCTTTTTATTTCTGATAATATTGTGAAATGACAGTTAAGTGTTCTTTCTGTGTAAACAATAAAGTGAAACTGGTATTTAAAGGCACAGGCCTGGGTTGTGGGCCAGGTCCCTAGTAGGGGGTATGCAAGAGGCAACCACACATTGGTGTTTCTCTCCCTCTCTTTCTCCCTCCTTCCCTTCTCTCTAAAAATAAATAAATGAAAGATTTTTTTAAAAAATCAGACACCATACATACCTTCATATATTCTCTGCTCATCATTTCCTCAGGGCATGTTAACAAGTTGTTTATTTTTAATTTACAATAGAAGTTTCCACAGGCCCTTAATGTCAGTTGGTTTCACAGCTGAAGGCAGACTCTCTTCTGTGAAATTGTACCTTCCATCTGTAGAAAAGATTTACATTAAAAGCACACTTGGCTATTTGCAATTAGGTGGGAAAAGATGCTAATGGTTAATAATGACAGCAAGTATAATAATGACTAGCATTCAGCGTGTACTCTCTCACAAATAGTACATGCCTTTGCATGTGTTCTTCTCATTTCACTCTCACAACCTATGAAGTGCGTTCTGTCAGCTTACCATCACAGGTGAACGCGTTGACCCTTGGAAAGGCTACATGATTGGCCAAAGTCACAAACTGAAGTATAAGGCATAGTAGAGCCAAGGTTCAAAGTCTTATCTTGAATCTAGAACTTGTGCTCTTGACCTCACCCATATTCTGTCACCTCCCTTCCTTCCCTTTCATTCTTTGCCGGCCACTCTGCCTCTTCCTCCCTGTCCTCAGGTAACAGGGCCATGTTTATGTTGAGATCTTAAAGCATCGAGTAGGCTAGGGTTGTAACACCTGCCTGCATCCTCATTACCCAACCCCAAATTGTATTAGACTAAACCAAGACAAACAGCATACATGTTAGTGCTGCTTTTACCCACTTTGAAAATCACTGCCTCTTTGTGTATTTGTTTTTTCTCACATTGGTGCTATCGCACATCCAACTGTAATTGTCCCTGTCCAGACACTATCTCTGAAATACATCATTCTTAAATCTATTTGTGTCTGCCAATTCTTTCAAACCACGTGATGAGGCCTGCTTAAAATGTCGCAGTCAGTCCTGTTTCATTTGGGGATTTTATTTGTTTGTGTGTTTGTTTTGGAGGTTTATGTTTGCATGGTGTCACAGGATGAGCCCAGGCTTTGGAACCTGACATTCAAATTCTAATTCTGCTACTATATTATCAGAGCGATCCTAGTTGATATAAGACACTAGCCCCAAATGACAGTGACTTAACAAATGTGTATTTATTGCTCAGGTCAAGTCAGATGTGGCACCCCTGTGTGGCACAATGACTGGAGGGTACAGGCAGGGCTTTGTCCCTGCAGTCATTCAGGAACCCGCAGTGACACAAAGGCTTTGCCCATCTTCAAGAGCAGTCTTCAACACTGCCGGTGGGCATCAACATAAATGGTAGATGGGAGAAGGGGCGGAGGCAGTTGCTCATGCTGCTTTACCTCTTTGGCCTGCAAGTGACTACCTCAGTTGTGTTCCGATTCTGTTGATCAGAATGCAGGAACATGGGAACTGTAGTTCCCCGCTGGACTGCCATTTCTCAGCAGGAGCGCCGCACTGTGGAAGTTGCCACAGCGACAAACCAGCTGTGTGACATCAGTGAATTTCCTTGTCAGTGTCTTCTTTTGAGATGTCTGTTATTTTTGTACATTTTGACATCTCTCACATCAGGGTACATATTACAAATGGAGCCTCATAAACTTTCATTGGCTGAATTTTTTCTTGTTGGTACATAGAGTATTGGCCCACTGTATAACTGCTGGCATCTTAGATTCAGGAAAATGGGAATTCCGGTACCTAGTCCATAGGGTTATGGGTAGGGTCAGATAAAATAGTATATAGAGGTGTTATGTAAATTTTTAGCACATATTAGATAACAGATGTTAATTCCTATCCCTTTACTTTGGGGTTTTCTTTTTTATATAAAATTTTAGTTTTCATTTTCAAATTACTGCTTACATTCAATATTATTTTGTCTCCATTTTAGGTATACATCATAGTGGGTAGACAGTCATGTACTTGACAAAGTGTTTTCCCAATATTTTCAGTACTCACCTGGCACCATACATAGTTATTACAATATTATTGACTATATTTCCTATGCTGCCTTTTACATCCCTGTGACTGTTTTGAAACTACCAATTTGTATGTCTCAGTCCCTTTACCTTTTTCATATTTGGGGTTTTCTTAAAACGGTGCACTAATATGAAAAGGCATGATTCTCCTTTTGTTATTGTATAATTTTATCACTAGAGTTAAATAACTTAGAGTAGTTTATAATGTTCCTGTGGACACTTAAGATATCTTCTCTGCAGTCGTAGTCACCATCATCAAATATTCATTAGGCATCCACATGCCAGTGGAACCGGACTGAGTACTGCATAAAGTAAGTTAAACAAATCTAATCCATTAAAGTGTAAAGGAAACAGTTCTGGTTTTAGAGAGAGCTTCACGGCCACGGAGAAGAAGCCCCAGAGCTGCTTGCATTATTAATAAGTCCTGCATTTGCTTTACATAGAAACATAAGCCCCAGGTTAACTCTTATAAATCAGAAGGAAAAAAGTTATCATTAATCTTGGCAATCCTTGAACTCACGGATTGATATCCAGTGATGTGGTTTTAATAAGCTGTGCTTTGAAGCGTTTTGAGTTTCTATTTGTACACATTACTTAATTTAGACTCCACCAGAATGCAGGGGTCAGCTTCAGAATCACATTTTCATTAATTTGAACAACATTTGCAAGTTCTGTCATGCTCCCTGTCAGGCCTTATTTGGGATTTAGGACAACACCAAGGAAAATATTTTCAAAATCCTGTTTTCTTCAAGAGGAAAAAAAGACGTCTAAATCATATTGGTGTCCTAAAACAACACCAAGGTTGACTTTGCCAGGGGCTGACCTAAAGAGTACTGTTAAATACTTTTTTAGTGATGATGGTGAAAGATAGACATAGCAGGGCCACAAAGATCAAAAACACAGAGGGGTACAAGGCTGCATTTCCCATGAGCAAAAGAAATTATTTTTTTATCCAAACCTCCCAATAGCACGTTACTTTGTCCCCTCACATTAGTGGAAATACCTTGCACCTTCCTTTTAAAAGCGTAAACAATTTACATTTAGATTTTGCAAGGGGATGATTATAAGTGGTTTTGATAATAAGTGTTCATTTAGCCAGTACAGTTCTTAGCATAGAATCAGTTGGATTTTCTTTTTTACTGCAAGTAACAGGAAAATCAAACTCAAAATGGCTTAAATGCTAATAGAAAATAATAATTTTCTCATTTAAGAAGTAGCCTGAAGGTAGGACCATGTCTGGTTTAGTTAATTTATTGGCTTAACAAGGTCATCATTCCATCCCTCTGTCCGGCTTCTCCTAAACTGGCTTCACTGTCTTACAAGACAGCTGCTGCAGTTCCCGGGGTCCAGAGGCAGGAGCGGGAGATGCTCTTTCTCGTGGTCCTTTTGTAAGGGGGAGGAAGAGCTCCCCCAGGAAGGCCTTAAGCAGACTTCCTACTACAATTTATTGTCTATTACAAATGTATTCCTAAACCATCTACTGACAAGATGAATGGAAGTACCATCATTGGCATAGACTAATCAAGATGAGTCTTTCATCTCTTGAATCACCTGATTACCCACATATCTGAAAAACCGATTGACTCTTCCTAGTAACGAAGAAGGGGAAAGGGACTGTTCAGTGGGCAGCCAGAGGCTCCTGGCACAGTAAATGATTAAGTATATCTAAATATATTTGATATACTAGACTATATTTGATATACTATACTATCAAATATATTTGATAGTCTAGACTGTGAAGAGCAAAAATGTTTCAAATAAAACAAGTTTCCTTATACTTTTCCTGCACTCCTTTCTCATTCTTGTTAGTAATGCTTCTTCCATTTCATTTTTAGAGCACTTGAACAAGTGGCAGCATCACCCTACTTTGTATTTATTTGGTCTGACACCTGACCTCCCTTCAGACAGGCGTGTTCATGACAAGTACTAGTAGAATTCAGACGATGGGAAGGAGGGTGGAGGGGTCTAGATGCTGCAAAAACAGCGTGAACAATACTGAGTATATGTTTTACATATTTATCTTTTTTATCAGCGGAATTCATTTCTAAAGTTAATGGGAAATTTATTTCTTTAAAGTTGATGAAAAGTTTATATATGGAAGTAAAAATTCGTATTTCCTGTCGGACCTTAAAAATTCTCTAATGTATGGCAGAAGGATCTGTCCAATAGAAACCGTAGAAAAAGAGATTTTTGAAAATGAGTGATCAAACTAAATCATATCCAAAATTTCAGGTAATGTGAGACAACTGACTAATTGGCTGTAGATTCTGTGAGCTTTTAAAACTGTTACACACTGTTTTAGACGCGTTGTTGCGAGGCTGCAGTGGTTGGCTAGGAGCTGGATGAGATCTCTTCGGGTGTTTCAGAGTTCATCAAAGAGTTCTAGTACAATAAAAACAGTACATCGTTCCATTTATTGGAGTCTTACATTCTTTAGAAAAATTTTATAACAGTGTCTATGAATATCTTGTACATTTTTACTATTTTAAATTTTTGTTGCTGTTGTCAGAAGGATTTAAAATGCAGTTTGTGGTTTATTGTTGTGTGTTTAAAAAATCTATTGTAAGTTCTATGTAGGGACCTTGCTAAGCTCTTTCTAGTTCTAGTACTTTTTAATACTTGTTTTAAGTTTTCTCAGATGACCATATTTTCTGCAACTGACAGTTTTGCTCTATTTCCATCTTTATGCATCTTTCTTTTTCTTGTCCAAGTGCAATGGCTAAGACATAGAACCAGTAACACACAGTGATCACCATTGTATTGCTCCTTATTTCAGTGAGAATATTTCTGAAATTTCACCATTAAATAATCAGACTTGCTATAAATTTTTGGTAGTTTTCTTTTAAACAGTTAAAAGAGCTCCCATTTAGTTCTAGATTGCTAAAAGGTTTTATAATTGAGTTTTAAATTTTATCAAATGCTTTTTAATATTTTTATATCTATTGAAGTGATGATATGGCTTGATTTCTCATGTGCATTAAGTATATAGTTATTTGTAGCTGATGAGATGATAATTCAAAAATCATTTGTTATTGGCCTCAACATGCAATGTAAAATTTCTATAGACATTAGCTCTCTGCTTGTGCTAATACTATATTAACATCATTTACTTATAATTCATTAAAAAGTATTTGAGATCAGTTACAGAAATACATCAAGAATAAAAGCAATTAATATATAAATTAGGGTAACAGAATTATAAAAGCTAGAAAATAAAATAAAGCCACATGTCAGAGTAATAAACAAAATGATTTGTTATTAACCATAAAGTCCTGTTCAAAAGTTAGAGTTCGGCTGCAAATCTGCCTGAGGTTCCTCATAGCCAAAGAGAACAGGGATGTTATCAATAATGTGGTCTAAAGTTTGAACCCAGTGAAAACCACACGGGCTGTTCAGAAGAAATATAATGTTCTGGTTTGAGGATGCCCCCGGGTCCTCATAAAGAAGAAGGCCTGACTGAGCAGACTTACCATTGGCATGCCTTCTCCAAGTTGAAATTAAGCAGTGGCAGAGGGGAATTGTGAAGAGTCAGAACATTTCCTGGAAATGACATATTTGCCACAGATTGTCCAGGCAGTGGAAATTGGACACTCATATTAGGACAGGTTAAGAAGAGATGGTGACAGCCAGCGTTGGGTGGTGTCACCTTCACACGTAACTTTGGGTAGGCGTTCTCTCTCATTTGAGGAAGTGAAATCAGTCTAGTTTCAACTCCTCAGTATTTTAGAATAAGGCAGAGACCTCCTCTTTATATTTTTATCTCCTTTCTTCACACCCTACTTGCTTATCATAAGATTGTAGGTTAAAAAGGAATAAATTAAATTAGAATCAGCAGTGTCAAATTACAGCTACAAAGTGTGTTGTTGGTATAAGTACATTTGGTTTTATTTTTGAGTACTCAGCACAAGAGCAGTGAATCCAAATCTTGAATTTTATTTCCAAAATGGGAAGTGTTCTTGGACCCACTCCTTAAAAACAAACAGAGAGGAGAGTGAAATCCTGAAAAGTAAAATCTGATTATTCCATTTCCTCTCACAAAGATGTGGAGAAGAGAAAACCCTTTTCCTGATTGGTTCTTCTGAGGTCTGGCCTTAGACTTGAATGAAGAAGCTGTCATTTGCTTCTTCATTTGGGAACACTGGTCCCCAAAGTCACCAGTGTCTTACTTTCTAAAGGGTCATCTGTAAAAGAGTAAGGGGTTTGGAAAAATTAACTATCCTAATTCTCACATAGAATAGGCTAAATAATCAAAAAATAGCTGCTTGGACACACAGAAAAGATGTGTCCTAAAAACCAATATTTCATAATCTTAACAGATGGTAAGAGTCATCCACTTTGCTTATTAACACTAGATTATTTCAGGCCCCATCCTATACCCTCCAGAGTCAGAAGCTTCAGGAGAGGGGCCCAAGAATCTGGCTTTGAAGCAGTGCTCCAAGTTGTTTGTATAAGAAGGTAACTTTGGAAAATACTGCCCTAAAATGCTTACAGTAGCTATGTATCTCAGTAGTGGATGACAGGTGATTTTTTTTTCCTTCTTGGACAATTTCTGTTTCCTAAGTTACCATTTATGTATCTATTTTTGTAATTACACCAGAAGTGTGCATTTGAAAGAAAAGTTGAAGGCAAACATAATGTGGATGTACACTTCTGTCTGGCTCACCCCTGGGTGCCCACCTGCTTTCCGTCCTGTAGTGAACACACGTCGCAGGCTCGAGTGGGCACCTCACCAGATCTGTCCACTCACATTGAATGGTTTGCCTTCAACATGTGAGTTTAAATTAAGTCCCGATTAAATAATTTATTCTGCTCACCAACCTTCTTGAGCACATGATTATTATAAGCCAAATTTATAACTAATAAATAGCACTTAGAGTAATTAGACAGTAATTTTTTTGCACAAATTAAGTACCTTTGACTTTCCTCCTCCATCTTGTAGGTTTAACAGAGATTGGCAAGTTGAAAAATACAGTGACAGCACCATCCTACTTTGCCTAAAAAAGCTGTAAGAATATTTGAAATTAACCTCTGTGTATATTTCATTAATCCCAAATGATTCATACTTTAGTATCATCACAGTAAAATTCAGTAAATGTTACTTCGTAGACATCACAACCCCTGCTCTTTATGCTGAAAAAGCTGGGTGGTGACATAAAGAAAAGGGTAGATCGGTGTTTGTTGTCAGTATTATTACTATGTCATTCACAAGCAAGTCCTGCCCAACAATGACTTTAGCAAGCCAAATGAGATGTGTAATCTAAGGTGCTTAGGGACAGAAAGCTTCCTTAATTAAGCCAGTCTGCCCTTTGTGATTTTGATTGTGTTATTCTTTATTTCTCTGACAGCTTTACTAACCTCTAAAAGGAGTTATGAATAAAATATCAGTGCCTGGAGTTGAGATGGGTGCTCTTGTCTTTTTTCACCCAAACCCCCAGCACTGTCCTCCACCGACAGTAACAGAGCACCCTGCATCTTTTTGTGACATGCATAGCTCCTCGAAGTTTCTAGTCACTTTGGCTTTACTAGAAGTAGGTTAAAAAAAAAAATCCAGGTTGCAATGCCAATAAATCTGCTTCCCTAGACAAAGAGTAATTTATCACACAATTTAATGTACAACTGGGCTTCTTTTTTTCAGAGCCAGCAGTCTAGTTTAATCATTTTGTGCTGCCAAATACAGATCATAGACTATAGAAAATAGTTTAGTTTTTGATATGTAAGGTTTTCCAACAAGGCACATAGATAATGTTTAGTGAAAGATTGTGTGGCCTCCCATATTCATTTACTCAACAAATATTTATTGAACAATGGCTGTATTAGGCAATATACAATATTAATTTCCTATCACTTTTAACATGGAAGGCAGCTCTAACCAATTTTTTTTAAATGTCAAGAACACAGTTACTTATCTAAGTGTAAATTCTACAGAGAAGTAAAGATGATTTCATATTAAACATGCCTGAGCAATCTTTTCTTAAGTAAGCGCTCTTTTCCTGTTACGCGCCTGTTTGACAAATATAGCATGTATGCTAATGTACCGTAGCTACCTGACAAACCAAGAAAACTGGTTTGATCAACTTTTAAAATATTCCACTAGTTCTTTGTGAATTGCCTTGCCAGAGTAAAATAACAAGAACTGTTGGTGGCAATGTGAGCTCTCCATTATTGACTTCATGCAAGGAATATTTCACATGAGTCCAGGCGATTTTAAGAATATGTTTATTAAAGCTGAGGACAGTAAAACAAAGGAAGGTCTTAAGATAAAAGAGGCATGATCGTAGCAGAAGGAGTGAGCCAAGGTGGAGCTGTCTTGGCCCTTTGAAAACATGAGGAAGAGTGAAACCTAGGAAACGCAACCTTGGCTCTTTAGAAAGAAAGTCACAGAGGCAGAAGACGTGAGCCAGCTGGGCTGCGTGGACTCAGAAAACAAGTTACTGAGGCAGAAGGAGGATCATTGGAAAAAGAAAGTAAGGATATGCACCTTAGGAAGAAGGCAGGGAAGGGCTCAGGTGTACTCCCTAGTGATTTTCTTTCTTTCTTTTTTATTTTTTCTTGTATTTTTTCCATTACCAGTTATCCCCCTTATACCCCTCTCCCTGCCTGCAACACCACACCGTTGTCCATGCCTATGAGTCCTGTTTCCTTTTTGCTCAATACCCCTTCTCCCCAACCTCCCTCCCACCCCAGAGCTGTCAGCCTGCTCTCTATATATCAGTCTCTCTATTTTGCATGTTAGTTCAGATTATTCATTAGATTGGACATATGAGTGAAATCGTATGGTATGTGTCTTTCTCTGACTGGCTTGTTTCACTTAGCATAATGTTCTCCAGGCCCATCCATGCTGTCACAAAGGGTAGATTTTTTTTCTTTTTTTATAGTCAAGTAGTATTCCCTTGTGTAAATGTCCCATAGTTGTTTTATCCCTTCATCTACTGAAGGACACTTGGGCTGCTTCCATATCTTGACAAGTGTAAATAACACTGCAATGAACACAGGGGTACTTATGTTCTTATGAACTAGTGTTTCAGATATATTCACAGAACTGGGATTGCTGGGTCATAAGGCAGTTCCATTTTCAATTTTTTGAGGTATTTCCATACTGCTTTCCACAGTAGCTGCACCAATCTGCATTCCTACCAACAGTGCATGAAGGTTCCCCTTTCTCCACATCTTCACCACCACTTGTTTGTTCATTTATTGCTGATCAGCCATTCTGACAGGTATAAAATGATATTTCATTGGGGTTTTAATTTACATTTCTCTCATGATTAGTGATGTTCATATGTCTAATGGCCATCTGTATGTCGCCTTTGGAGAAGTGTCTATTCAGGTCCTTTGCCCATTTTTTAATTGGATTGTTTGTTTTTCTGGTGTTGAGTATTGTAAGTTCTTTATAAATTTTGGATATTAACCCTTTTTCAGATGTATCAGTGTATATGTTCTCCCATTCAGTGGATTGTCTTTTTTGATGGTTTCCTTAATGTACAAAAACTTTTTAAATTTGATGTAGTCCCAGTTGTTTATTTTTTCTTTTGTCTCCCTTGACTGAGGAGATATATCAAAAAAATATTGCTACAAGTGATATCCAAGATTTTATTGCCTGTTTTCTTCTAGGATTTTTATGGCTTTAGGTGTAACATTTAAGTCTCTAATCCATTTTGAATTTATTCTTGTGTGTGTGGCATTAGAAGGTGGTCTAGTTTACAAAGCCCAAAGTGAGTAGAAGGAAGGACATAATAAATATCAGAGCACAGATAAACCAAACAAAGTCTAAAGAAACAATACAAAAGATCAGTGAATCCAAGAGCTGGTTCTTTGAAAAGATAAACAGGATTGATAAAATTTTAACCAGACTGATCAAGATAAAAAGAGAGAGGACCCAAATAAATGAAATCAGAAATGAAACAGGAGAAATAACAACTGACACCAAAGAAACACAAAGGATTGTAAGAAAATATTATGAACAACTATATGCCAACAAATTGGACAACCTGGAAAAAATGGGTAAGTTCCTAGAAATATATAGCCTTCCAAAACTAAATCAGAAGGAATCAGAGAATCTGAACAGACAGATTTCACCTATGAAATTGAAGCAGTAATTAAGAAAACTGCCAACAAACAGAAGCCCTGGACCAGATGGCTTCACATGTTTTACCAAACATTCCAGGAAAAACTAATACCTCTCCTTCTCAAACTATTTTATAAAATTCAAGAGGAGGGAAGACTCCCAAAGTCATTTTATGAGGGCAGCATTATCCTAATTCCAAAATCAGGGAAAGACACTACAAAAAAAAGAAAATTACAGGTCAATATCCCTGTTGAACATAGATGCTAAAATCCTCAACAAATTATTAGCAAACTGAATACAGCAATGCAAAGACATCATACATCATGATCAAGTGGGATTTATTCTGGGAATGCAAGGTTGGTACAACATTTACAAATCAGTAAATGTGATTCACCACATAAACAGAATGAAGGATAAAAACCACATGATCATATCAATAGATGCAGAGAAAAGCTTTTGATAAAGTCCAGCACTTATTTGTGATAAAAACTCTCAGCAAGGTGGGAATAGAGGGAACATGCCTCAACATAATGAAGGCCATATATGACAAACCCACTGCCAGTATCATACTCAACAGGCAAAAACTAAAAGCATTCCCCTTAAGATTAAAAACAAGACAAGGATGTCTGCTTTCACCTCTCTTATTCAACATAGTACTAGAAGTCCTAGCCATAGCAATCAGACAAGAATTAAAAATAAAAGGTATACAAAGTGGAAAGGAGAAAGTCAAACTGTCTTTATGTGCAGATGACATGATATTGTACATTGACTCCTAAAGATTCCACCAAGAAACTGCTAGAACTGATAAATGAATTCAGTAAAATAGGATACAAAATTAATATCCAGAAATCAGTTTCATTTTTGTATGTGAATAATGAATGATCAGAAGGGGAAATTAAGAAAACAATCCCATTCACAGTTGCTTCAAAAAGAATAAAGTACCTAGGAATAAATCTAACCAAGGATGTAAAAGAACTGTACTTGGAAAATTATGAGACACTGAAAAAAGAAACTAAAGAAGATACAAATAAGTGGAAGCATGTACTGTGTTCATCAATAGGAAGAATTAACATCATTAAAGTGCCCAAAGCAATCTGTGGATTCCTATCAAGATACCAATGATGTGTTTCACAGAATTAGACCAAATATTTGAAAAGTTTACATGGAACCACAAATGGCCCCAAATAGCAACAGCAATCTTGAAGTACAAAATTGGAGGAATCATGCTACCTAATATCAAACTATATTATGAGGCCATAGTCATCAAAATAGCATGGTACTGGAATAAAAACAGACAATAGACACATAGATTGATGGACCAGAATAGAGAGCCCAGAAATAAATCCACACTTTTATAGTAAATATTTCACAAAAGAAGCAAGCACATACAGTAGACTAAGGATAGTTTATTCAATAAATGGTGTTGGGAAAATTGGGCAGAAGAATGTAACTTTTTTTTAAATCTGATTTATGTTTTATTTTATTTTTTAATATATTTTATTGATTATGCTATTACAGTTGTCCCATTTCCCCCCTTTATTCCCATCTGCCCTGCATACCCTCTCTCACCCACATTTCCCCACTTTAGTTCATATCCATGGGTCATACATATAAGTTCTTTGGCTTCTACATTTCCTACACTATTCTTAACCTCCCCTTGTTTATTTTCTACCTACCATTTATGCTACTTATTGTCTGTAACTGTTCCCCCTCTTTCTTCCTCCCACTCCCCTACTGATAAACCTCCCTGTTATCTCCATTTCTGTGATTCTGTTCCTGTTCTAGTTGTTTGTTTAGTTTGTTTTTGTTTTAGGTGTGGTTGTTGATAACTGTGAGCTTGCTGTCATTTTACTGTTCATATTTTTTATCTTCTTTTTCTTAGATAACTCCCTTTAACATTTCGTATAATAAGAGTGTGGTGATGATGAACTCCCTTAACTTAACCTTATCTGAGAAGCACTTTATTTGCCCTTCCAGAATGTAACTTTTTTTTAAAGGGCCAAGGCAGCTAGCCTAGGCTCACTCCTGTTGCCATGATCTCACCTCTTCTATCTTAAGACCTTCCTCTGTTCACTCTTCCCAGCCTTAATAAATGTACTCTCAGAATCACTTGGATTCTTGTTGCAAAATCTTTCCTGCTTGAAGTAAAGAACTGAGAACCCACATCACTACCAACAGAACTTTCTTACTAAAGTAAAATCAAAGTGATATGTTAACATGTTTAAGCAAATAAAAATGTCCTGTCCTTGATTCAGCCTGTGATACAGGGAATTGTAGAAACCAGCTCCAGGGTCTGCCAATTATCTTGAGAAAAATCAGGCAAATATCTCAGAAGTTCTTTGTAAACTAGATAAAAACTAAATAAGATAAATCACTACAACCTTTCTGGAGGGCAGTATGGCAACACATATTAAAGAACTTAAAGTTGTGTACACTCTGATTAACAATTCTGCTTCTAGGACGTTATCCTGAGGAAGTAATAATGGGTACACAAAGAATATTCTACAAAGTTTTCCATAGTAGTGAAAATTGGAAACAACCTGAATATCCAACAATTTGAGATTGGTTAATAAATTAAAAAGTCCATCTGTCAGAGAGAATATTATGCCATTACAATGAGGTGGAAGAGAAATAGGCCTCATTTTTCTGCATCTGTGATATCCACATGTTCATTATACTCTTATTAGTGACTTTCCTCAGTGGGGCAGAAGAGAGGAGATGTGAAGGTGTGTGTGTTCTCTGGAGAATGAAAAGGCGGTGCATCCGTCGGATTGCAGAGAAGACAGTCCAGGAGCCAGGGTGACCAAGTGGTCTGGAAGAGTCGAGAAGAGGGGCTCTGAGTGGCTCACCATCGAGATGTGTCTCCTGGTGTTATAGCAGAATGGCGTCATTGCTGTCCCACTTAATCCCACTGGATTGAGATGTCATTGGGTGCCCAGTATAAAGGCCAAGTGGGAATTACCTATTGTTGCTCAGATGTTTGACTTTAAAAAGTACAGATGAGACTGTAAGACCTATAGAATAAACAGGATTTTTTTTTAAAGGAATAAGGTAAGTTGAGCATGTTTGAAGGGCATGATGCTGGGTACTTTATACTCATGATCACATTTAACCCTTAAGAAAACCCAAAGATGAAACCATTCTTTTCCCACTTTTGGGATGAAGCCACGGATGCTTGTAGAGTTCATCTGCTCATCACAGAACTAGCAAATTGCAGAACCAGGATTTGAGTTTTGACTCCTAATCTCACCACAATGTCCAGGAGTAAAAAAGCAAACCAAAACTGCAAGAGCTAAAGAAACAATGTAGCATACTGAAATCTGAGAGGAGAGAATCTGTGAAAGGGATGAGGAGTTCCAGCCTCAGTTCAGAAATCCCGTAGAGGAGGAGCCCTGTCTGACTTCACTCTGCAGCATGTCGCAGTTGCAGCGACGTGGCTGGCACGACCAAGGCGGGAGTGGTCTGTGTTCGGTACATGTGATGACAGCTGCCGCCTGTAGAGCTGGTTCATCACCAGCTCTCCGAACATTCCCCCTTTTGTCGTGTCGTCATTCCGAGTCCACGGGGTCTGAAAATCGCTTCATGCTTTCTCTGGGTGCCCTGAGCTATCTGGTGGCCATACACCTCAGAATTAAACTGAGTCTCTCCTTCTTCATCACGTTCTGTAATGCCCACCAGTCAAAGGTTGTGGGACATTTTGCAGGCTCGTGACAGGGGAGCTCAGTTGTTACACCGCAGGAATTTGTTTTCCTCAGTCCAGTCCATTTCCACAAACAGCCATCGATCCACCATCCACTCAATTTATTCATTCATTCATTAGACATTTAACGCATGTTTCTTCTGTTAGAGGCCTCAGTGCCAAGGATCTCAAGATTAAAAGACAAACATCTCTAGGGGCGGGGTGGTAATTGAAGAGCAGGCAGGGCCGTGGAAAGATCGAATATTCTTAAAGATGAGAAACATTTGAGGGTATGTGTCAGCTGAGGAAGAGCAGTGAAGAACACAGGCTGAAGGGGAGGACTGCCAAACCAAGCTGAAGGGGAGACAGGAAAAGGATGCAGTCCTCAGACACCGAGAAGAGACCTGGCGGCTGGCGGTTGACGGGTATAAAGACAGCTGCAGGAGGTCACTGCAGGTGAGCGGCTGCCATTTCCCCTGTGACAAGGAGGCGAGGTCACTCAGAGAGTCTGCTGGTTTGGGAGGTAGGTGTGGAATCTCTCGGTCGGGAACAGCTCCCTGGTGGGTGAGTGATGGCCCGCAAGGAGCTGGCTGAGCATCGTGGAGACCCTAACTGTGACAGGAGCGCAACTTTCTAATAAAGCCAGTTAACAGAATTATGTGGTTTCTTTATACCAGCACTCAGTTGTTAACATACCCATTCTGCCCCTGGAGAAGCTCCTCTGACTGATTTTTCTACTCTTCTAACTAAAAGGACGTTTGCCCACAAGAGCTAAAGTCCTTGAGTCTGAGCTTTCCCATCCTAATTGAAATTAGTCCTCACTCATATAGAGGCCTCAGTGCCAAGGATCTCAAGATTAAAAGACAAACATCTCTAGGGGCGGGGTGGTAATTGAAGAGCAGGCAGGGCCGTGGAAAGATCGTGGATCCTGCGTATCACCTGCTAGTGAGACAGTCTGGGTGCCCCCCTGCACAGACTCGGGGTGAGTCGTCATTTCTGAAGGGACGGAAGTCAGAGTGTCTGTTCTACTCAGAGCACCTGCCACCTTCACTGTGCAGTGTTTAGGTTTTAGGCTAACAAGTTGTCCCCAGTTCGTAGCTTCTCTGTCCAGATTCTTGCTGGCAAGCAACAGAAATGAGCTCTGATGTCAGCAGTCGAGGAGTTATCAGAAGAACGTTAGAGAGCTCACAGGTTCTCCTGAAGGATTGGGCAGACAGGCCTGGAGACGAGGTAGCCGGAAGCAGTGCCCCAAATGCCACTGCAGAGCCAGTGTGGGGGACGAAATGCGGTTGCCAGCCTGGGCCCAGAGTGACTGCTGGCACCACTGACCTGCTGTGGTCCCCAAAAGCTCTTGCCAAAACCTCTACTGTCTCTGGAACTGGCATTTGCTCTCGCAGCCACCAGAATGGTTTCTGCTTGGCCAGACTTCTTTCCATTGCTAGCTTCTGATCTCAGAGTGAGTGGTCTGATTAGTACGGCCTAGCTCATGTGCCAGTTACGGAACTTCACAGGAGACAAGAACAGGAGTGTCCGAGTTTTTGTCTGTCATGGATGTGGGCTCTGGCAGGAGTTGAAATGTGGGGTAGCCATAACGAGTGACAGATGCGCATTTCAGTGCCATGAAACACATGAATAAATGTCCTAGTCCTTCTGCATTGGGAGCCTCCGAGATCACCAGACACTGAGTTTCTCTATAGTTCCTCTACAGTAGGCCATTTTAAATTCTTCTTTGAATCATCAGCACTTTGTAGCATGCTCTCAGACAATGTTTGTAGAATGAGTCAATAACTTGCTGAGTATATTCTTTCAGCAGCCGTGCATGGGGCATGTGCTCTGTGCCAACTGTATTGGGCATTACTTGCAGGATCCACAATGCTTGTACACAATGGCAAAGAAAAGAAGCAATCTAGAACTAGGAGTGGGCTTCTATGCAAGGATCAAAATAGGAGAATTAGGATCCAGTGAAGAAATACTGCCTAGGTATGAGGCAGGGTGAGTCTGAATCAACTTTCCCAGTTGAGGTTGGGGATATGGTGGACCAGGGGTGGAAAACTGGGCAGGGTGGATTGCAGAGGTGTCAGGGGTGGGAGGCTGGCAGGGTGGGCAGTCGCCTGCTGGGAGCAGAGTGCGAAAGCTGCACCTCCAGCTCTCACTGTCACCTGACTGGCATCTCTAGGCAGGTTGCTTACTTATTAATACGGGAGCTGTACTACATATTGGCTTTTCTCCGAGTGACTATTGTATGCTCAAATTGTAACCAGCAATTAAATCTGTTGTATTTGCAAAGCTCTAGTACAGTGTGTGGCATGTTGTAAGGACTATATAACCATTTATTAAATATAAAAATAAAGCAATGTTCCGTTTCTGATAATTACATGAAATGTTAGGGATTCTCTTTGGACTCACATTTGGCCAAGTGCTGGGTGCATTCTTTCCACCTGTTACTGTCAGCCTTTTTCATACAGTATCTGCTGCACCTTCATTAGGTGCTTTGCATGTGTAGGCACTGCCTGTAACACAGCTGGCAAATAGTGCTGGTGTTCCCTGGGCCATGTGGCCTGACCTCCAGGCCCAATGGTTACCTTGGCCTGGCTGGGCTCAGTAATTTTTCTCTGTCTTAGCAATTAAAGTTAAAAACAATTTTTTTAATCCAGATTTTTCAGTTTTCCCCAGTGGGAGAATTGGTCCAATTTACCTCCTGTGATTACTAGAGATGCAAGTTCTCGTTCATGTGCTTTCTGTGGTTTAAATCATATAATCCTCATGAGAACCTCAGAAGAAAACTGGTGAGGGTTTCTTCCTTGCACAGATGAGAAGAATGAAGCAAGAGAGTACTTCGTTTCCCACCAAGGGTCGGAGAGCTGCCAGGTCACGGCCCCAGAACCTGAGCCCCGGAGTCTGTTTTCAGAGCTCATGCCCTTTGCCCGGTGTGCGCTCCTTTTCCTCCGTCCGCCAAGCAGTCCTACCCCTTCGTCGTCAAGAGCGTTCTTTTAAAAGATCAAACAAGTCTCTACCTTTAGCTGCTTCCCGTATAACTTAGGACATAGTTGACTCAAACTCTAGCCAAATACATAATTTAATGTCAGTAAATACTATATTCTGTGTCTTTTCAAATGGCCATGTAACATGGACAGATATATTATTAATTGTTCTCTGTTTTTGTAGACTTTGATGTCTTTTATAGCTTCAGAAACATTTCACTCTTGCAGAGAGAAAAATTCCTTTGTTTTGCCAAAATTTTCTGTGTTGTTTTATTGAATTTGGTCGAGGCATGCAGAGATGAAATACACATGTCCAAATTGAACCATTTGAATATTTAGTATAGAAATAAAATTTTAAAAATTTAGGATGTTAGCTCTGGGCTATAACTGGTATGTGACATCAGTGGATGGTACTAAAAATGTGTGTGAAACTTCTTATAAGCCCAAAAAA